>JAQQAE010009411.1:0-14624 GCA_029823295.1 Pseudamia nigra
AGCAAATACAAGCAAATGGCCTGATGCAGTGCACTTGACTTCCTCATTTGTTTAGATGATCTATTGAAACTTGTTGCATCTGTCTCTGTAGAAGGACCAACCGCAGAGCAGCATCAACCTGACATGGACTCGTCACGCTTCCTCCGCCGTGCAGAGGCACCGTCTGTCCCCTGGGGGTGTTTTATGTACGTAAGATCAGCAAAACTCAATATGTACACATACATGAAACACATTACACAGATCGGGAAGGTGAGGATATAAAATAAAAAGTCTGCACACATTGTACCGGTGACAAGTAGAGAAATAACAACAGGTACATGCCTGTAGGGAATGGGGAAAAGTGGTGCATCGTGGGGCAACGGCGCCATCTTTGGAAGTCAGCGTCTGGGGCAACACTAGCTGTCAGTGGCATTTATCCATGTAACAACTTCTTATTTAACATAGACAATAACACTTTTTTGATATTGAAATGGTTGAATGGTTGTCTTTTTTCTGCTTAGGCTGCTGACCCCGTGACCCAGATTAGCGGAAGATGATGGATAACGGATCGATATCTAATGCAGCCTCTTGAATGACCTCGATGTTTTGTTTTGGTTATGTTTCATAGATACAGTATATGTAAGTTAATATATCAGTACATGTATGTGTGTTCATGTATATGTGTATTATTTGCTGTATTTTGTGTTTATATATGAATAGCGTTTTACAGTACAACTGCTCAGTATTGAAACTGACACATATAGATATTTATTGTTGTAATAATGCCTTTCTGATTATTTGAATAAAAAAAAACAGTGAGTGGGACTTCATGTTTACAGCTAGAGTGTGTGGCCGTGACCTAGTGTCAATTGTCCTGACTTTGTCTCTTAAATAATAGAAACTACTGCTTTATGATTAGTTGTAGTTCTGAACAGTGATTATGCATCGTCTGCCCTCTCTACTCTACTGACTCAAGTGACTCAAATGCTAAATAAAGTAATAAACTGAAGTGGCATTAATTTTACTGATGATTCCGACCACATATGAGGGTTAGCAGCTGGTTCCATTTAAAACCTTCCAGCGTTCATTTGGAGATTTACAGATATTTCAATAAAGATACTGATTCAGCTGTAACTCTCATTGCTTAGTTTGCTCATTTTTGTTTACTTTGCTATTTTCTCATTTGTTTCACTAATTTTGTTAATATTTTAATGACAGTGTTGATCATTTTGTTGATATTTTGTTACTTAATTTTCTGTTTTGTTTATATTTTGTTGATTATGTTGCTAATTTTAACAAATAATTATAGTCATGAGGTCTCGGCCTCGAAATGTAAAGTGCCTAGAGATAATCAGCGATTATGATTGGCGCTTTACAAATAAAGATCGAATTGAAGTGAATTTTGTTCATTTTTTAAAATTCGTATGTGACTTTTTTTCTCATTTTGTTTTCTTTGATGATATTTTGGCTTTTGTTTAGCACATGTTGTTAATACTTTACTGATCATTTTGCTCCCGTTGTTTCCTTTGTGGCGATTTTAAGTTTTTGGTCATTTTGTTGATTTTTGTTGTAATTCTGTTCACCTTTTGTTAGCTTATTATATTTTTTTTGACTGCTTTTACTTTCAAAAGTATATATTTTGAAAATACAATACAGAGGCAAACACGGGAAACAATGTGAGACACACATCACAACCAAAGACAGACCGGAATTCAGTAATCCAAAAAGAAGATGGTGGTGGGGTGCAATTAGGAGAAAAAGGTATAAAGAGATCAGCATTATGACCACACAAAAATATATATATTTGTTAAAAAGAGGTCAGCGGAATTGCAAATAAGTAGATATAATGTACGACCTATTAACATACAGATGTAGATATATTGCAAACTTGAAAAAAAATTGATAAATTTTATAAACAAATAATTGGATGGGGACTATTTTAGTTCTCAACTAATTTCATTTCTTTCATATGTTTCTTTATGTAATATAAGTAGTAGTAGTTACTGAACTGTGGTGTTCTGTCCTTCAGTATATGTCTTACTCTCCACGTACTATATATTGATTCATTCATTTCCAGCCACCAGTTACACACACACACACACACGCACACACACAGTATGTACATGCTGTATATTCCCATTAACAAATACAGGCAAAAAAACAGTCCCTCCATTACTTTAGATCAGGGGTCTTCAATCATTGCCCAGACACTGCACATTTTCTTTCCACGTTCAGTTTCTGTTTTTGTTCAGCAGGTCATTTCACTGAATTCCTTCCCACTAATTGCTCTTCAGTGAAAACACCTGTTTTAGTGAGTGGCTGGAAAGAAAACCTGCAGTGTCTCGGCCCTTTGTGGCGATGATCGAAGACCCCTGCTTTAGATCATCGTTGTACAAAAAGGAGTAGGATGGAACCATATGCTTAGCATATTTCTTTGTACTTAAGACACAATGTTGTCTACAGTACATATTTGTGTCCTTAAAGGACCAAATTATACACCAAAGTGCTTCAAACCCCTCTTACATGTATTGTACGTATGTATTTATGGTATTTATCAAAGGTTACTTTCTTGTACATGTTTTGAAACTGTGTAATATTTTTGAATGTTTCAGGTTTATCTTCCAAACGGCTCCACAAACTGATATACACATGCATTTCATGATTGTTCCTTCACCTTGTTGTTTAAGGTTATGTTTTCCTCTTAGTTCACATCCACCGTCTCCATCTGAAAATAATTTCTGAATGCTGTCACAGAGCCATTTGTTTCTAACCTTTCATGTAAATATTGCTGTTCTGTACTTCACAGTGACCATGAATTTCAGTGACTGGATTTTGAGAAAAAGTTTATTTGTATGTTCCAGATATGAAGTGGTATTAAGTAATCTGATGGCTTTTTTAAATTGTGCATATCAGTTGTAGGTTTTGTAGATATAGTATGTCTCCTTCTCTATATTTACTGTATAAGTTTGCTTATTTTACTGTATATTTACCAAATTATATAAATGTAGTTCTACTCAAATTAATTTTATTAATTAAAAAGTATTAATTTATTTATACTGTATATAAAATATTAGTACTGATATAAAAATATAAAATAATTGTAAAGATGTATTTTTAACATTGCAGCGTTTTTTAAGCTTCATTTTTGGACTTTTTAACCTTTATTTTATAGATACAGTAGATGTAGACAGGAAATATGAGGGGTGAGAAGCAGCAAAGAGTCACGGCTGTGTTCGGCCGTAGCCATGTTTATGTGCACTACCAGCCAACATGGCAGCTTTTATCCGCTTAAACCAGGGGTCTCAAACTCCGAGACCCTGCAGGGTCTCCAACAAGCAGATTTTACTGATTAGCTCCTCCCCCTGATTGCTGATCAGTGAAATCACCTACATTACTGACTGGTTGGATAGAAAACCTGCGGGGTCTCGGGCCTCCATGGCATGAGTCTGAGACCCCTGGCTTAAACAAACCCATCATATTCATACATACTGTTCATAACTGCACTGGTTTGTATCAACTTTGTAAGCCACAACAGGACAAAAAAGTAGCTAAAACAGTCAAAAATAAAACATTCAACTAAGTGGCCTGTTTTAGCCATGATAAAAGCACGTAAGACAATTTAAGAATGACCACATCAGGAAATCTGATAGACACAGTGCAGCCATTCTGTCAGTTTGAATTGATGCTCTGCAGAGCACACAGCCAAATCATGTTGGAGCTGTGATGTGAGCTGTGGTAACTGCTTCTGGTAGAAATCTGAGGTCATACCTTTGCTTGTCTGGCTCGCCCACTCAGACATACTGAAGCAAATTACACTGTACGTCAATACTACAGCAACTCCTAAAACCAGTTAACTGATATGAAAACCACATCACCAAAACAAGACATCCATCCATCCATTTTCTACCCCTTAATCCTTGCAAGGTTCAGGATGCTGGAGCCAATCCCAGCTGACTTGAGTGAAGGCAGGGTACACCCTGGATGAGTCACCAGTTTGACACATAGAGACAGACAACCAATCACACTCATGGACAATTTAGAGTGACCAATTAACCCCTAGTGCGTGTTTTTGGTTGTGGGAGGAAGCCAGAGAGAACCCACACAGATACAGGGAGAACATGCAAACTCCACACAGAAAGGTCCCACCACCCAGTGTTGGGATTGAACCCAGGACCTTCTAGCTATGAGGCTGCACCACCATGTCGCCCAAAACAAGACACAAACCTGCAAATTGTCCTAAGGACCTTAATAAATTTTATTTAAAGCCCTATATAGTGAAAATACCTAACCCTATGCCTTTATTTCCTTTGCAGCATATATAAATTAAAGTTTATACAAATCTAAACATGATTAGTACTGCCAGCCCTGAGAAATCCATACAAGAATGACAGCAGGAAAAAGCTATGTTGGAGTTTTGTGATTTGTGATGTCACAAATCCTAATAAATTATTCTTCTTATACATCACGTCCCAAGTCACAACCAAGCTAAAGTGCATGGGTCGCACGCCCGTGAGCCAGTCAAATCCAACCCAGTCATATCCAAGCTTTCATGTGTCCTTCGCTCATGAACAACTGACAATAGTCTGGACATTATAAAAAAAAAATCATGAAAAATGCATTTTTTGTGTTTACAGTATTCTGTATTCAGTATTTTCTGATAAACAAAAAGCAGGCTGGTACAACACCATGCAGTGAAATCAGAGTATGTGTGACAGAGTTACAAGGACAGTCTTTGAAAACCAAGGGAAAATCAACACATAGACACATATGTGAAGAGATATCATTTTCACATTGGGTCAATTTGGTTTTGCGTTATTGGTGCACTTCTAGTATGGAGTCTCCCTCATACCGTCATCAAACCTATCCAGTAACTTTAAGTTGTCATGGTAACACAAGCAATCACAAAAACAGAGGCAAACTATTAATATCTGTGATAAATGACACACAGCAAGATTTGTGGTCTTAAAAGTTTGATGACTTCCTGTATACAATAAGTAAACTAAATTAATGTAGTTAATTTATCAAAATGAATATCACTCATAAGATAAATAGGGTCAAATTTGTACCACTTCTATGTGTCTTTTTAAATGCATCTCTGTGCTCTTTGACAAAATAAAGCTCGTACACACACCCATGTCCACAATGCCCACCCATTTATTTATTTTTTAATCAGAAAACACACTCAAATTGACCTGGGAACATTTATATAATAAAAAAAAAAATCAGACTAATGCTGTAATACAATTTATTGAAAAAACAAAAACATTTGTCTTCCTCACCGCTGCATTCAGGTGTTCCACTGGTCAAAGCAGTGCAGTAGGTGTCCTTCAGACAGTTGTTTGAGAACCTCTGTTGTTTCTGTCTTCACTTCAGACACAAGCTCTCTATGTGTTCCTTTGACACAGATTTGATCTCAGGAACAATCACAAAGAGCTGGATCAGGTGAATAGGGAGGGTGATTAAGCACTGTGATTTGTTTGTCTCTCTGTGATTTGATTGTCTCTCTGTGATTTGTTTGTGTTCTCCTTCTTGAATCGCCACCTTATTGTGGTGGAGGGGTTTGCGTGCCTGAGTGATTCTAGGAGTTATGTTGTTGGGGGCAATTCACCCCTGGTAGGGTCTCCCAAGGCAAATTGGTCCTACTGTAGGTGACACATCAGACTAAGAGTGATTCAGAAGACCCTTATGACTATGCCTTCCTGTGGGCCCCCCACCTGCAGGAAGGGTCATGAGGTTCTGGTGCTGTGTGTTTTGGGTGGCAGCCAAAGATGGGGGCTTGGGTGGTCCAATCCCTAGTTGCCAAAACTAGCTCCAAGTGGGAGGAGGCCCTGGGACAGACCCAGGACACACTGGCGGGACTATGTCTCTCGGCAGGCCTTGAAACAGCTTGGGTCCCCCTGGAGAAGCTGGAGGATGGCTTGGGAGAGGGAAGTCTTGGCTTCTCTGCTTTGGCTGCTGCCCCCACGACCCTGACCAGGCGGAAGATGATGGATGGATTTGTTTGTTTTCCATAAACTTCTTTGCCGAGAGCGCAGTGTGAGCTAGCATGTCTTGATGACAAATGAAACCATTTTCACTGACTATTTCAAGAAATTGTTCAATTTGTTGAACAGTTTTAGAGGTTTTTGATGTGCATGGGTGTCCAGAGCGCTCATCGTTGTGGACATCCTCTCTACCTTCACTAAGTTGTACCTTATGTCCAGGAACAAACTTTTTCCACATTGGTTTGGCATTGGCAGTTCAATCTTATGAAGCACCTCTCAACATCACATGCTAAGATAACAGTCCAAACCCAGGTACAGCTAGCATGAACTTCACCAACAAAGAAGGAGACAGAGTCAAGCAGTAGTTACTTTCCCTGGTAACACTTTCATACTGTAACTCAGTCACTAACTCAGATAATTTTTGGAAAAAGTAACTAGTAACTATGAGTAACTACCTCTGCCAAGAGGGTTATGGTTTTGTTGGCATTAGCCTAACTATCTTTCTTGTTTGTTCAAACCTTGCTCGAAACGTTTTGAACAGATTTTAGATGAAACTTTCAGAATAGGTGGGAAACAGCACAAGGACCAATTGATTAGATTCTGGGAGTGGATCATTGTCTAGATTCAGAAGATTTTTTAAGGTTCTTTGATACTGTGAGACAGGGACAAATTCAATTTTGTCGTAACAAATAATGCCCAGAAAATTTTGGCAAAAAAACATATTACAACACCATAATAGATTTTATCAAACCACAAATTTGGATCCAGATGTGGGCAATATTCCAAATACAGTGATCCGGAATCAGTGTTGCCAAATTAGCAACGTTGTTGCTATATTTAGTGAGCTTTCAGAGACCTCTAGCAGCTCTATTTCAAAAACGACTAGTGACAAATCTAGCGACTTTTTCTGAGACTGCGATGTGAAAGCATGTGTCATTTTAACTCCTCTCAAAAAGCAGCCCCCCCCCCCACCACACACACACACACTGCAAATGATTCACACATGCGCAAAAATGCCACTGGCTAGATGTAATTGTATGTATGTGTCTAATATAAAAATAAATCACCACATCGGACCCACAGTGTCTTCCTCACCTCCCTCGTCCACTGTGTGTACGACATGAGCTAAATGTGTGACTGGCTACATGTAGCTCATCATGTCTCACTATAAACTATGCACTCAAACATACAGAAATGAGTGGGAATCAACGTGTGATTTCAAAGTCTGCGTGAAGCTGTTTATTAGAGATGATACAAGGGCATACTGCCTACTGCCTGTATTGTATGGCTAATTTCTATTCAATTTTATAATATTCCAATTATGTTAATTTTGTCAAGGATGTTTAAACTTATTAGGGTTGAGGAAAAATAGCTACTGTAAAGTAACAAATAAAGCTACAGACATGTAACATACACCAAATTGTAGTGAAAAGTCTACTGATTCAGTAATGTACTCACAGATTTGACGTATCTTTAACAATTATGGAGCAAGATCCAGAAGAAAACTGCTATTATGGAAATATTATTTTTGGTGATTAACTATTGAACTAATAATAAAATAACATTAAAACCAACGATTGGTATAACTTTATCATTTGTTTTCATTGTCATATCCCACTATGAAGAGAAACTGAGCTGCCTTGGTGGTGGCCTGCACTTTCTGACTGGTTTCTAGTAACTTTTTTCCAGTTATGTGCCCATCACTAATGAGTTGTATAATAAGGAGTAAAATCTATTATCTATATCTATTACATAGTGGTGCAGTGGGTAACACTCATGCCGCACAGCTAGAAGGTCCTGGGTTCAATCCCAACGTCAGCCAGCAGGGCGTGGATTGCTGGCCAGTGTGCCCCTCTGTGTGGAGTCTGCATGGTCCACATGGTCCACAACCAAAAAACATGCACTAGAGGTTAGGTGAATTGGTCACTCTAAATTGTCCATAGGTATGAATGTGAGTGTGAATGTCTGTCTGTATGTGTCGGCCCTGTGATAAACTGGCAACCCCATCCAGGGTGTACAACCCTCACCCCAAGTCAGCTGGGATCGGCTCCCGTACCTCCCTGAACCCATAGAAAATGAATGGATGGAAAACAGGAAGTGCTCATTTTTACTAAGATTTTTTTCAAGAAAGTCAACAGGTGTTTTTGTTAGGAGTATGTTATCAAAGTTAACCCTGCATTAGAACAAAATAGCTGCATCAGTTTTAGTAAAGTAACATGCATAGATTCCTGCACCAAGTTTTTGCAGCATTTCCTTTTCACTCCCTTGTTCCTGGTCCATCTCTCCCTTTTCTCTCTGTATCCAGAAGAGACGATTGGTATTCCTCCTTACCAACAGAAAACATCACTCTCATCAAAGGCTCTTGTCTTTGATCAGGTCTTCAAAGAAGCATGTCATCAAAGTCTATCAGGTACATATGAACCAGGAAAGAAGGGATGGAAAGAGAGAGGGCAATGTTGCAGCTCTAGTATCTTTGGGATAAGACACAATCGCATGCAGTAACGGGTCACTAATTATTAATTACCGCTGTGAAACGCACCAACGCAGAAGCTGCATTGAGACAGTGTTAACACACTGTGTTTCAGGGTTAAGAAGCAAATGAGGTAGCGATGACCGTTGTTTCAAGATGCATCATAATTATCATATTTGTACAATAATTGTTCCCACTGCATGATGTCTGATGAATAATACACTGAAGAAAAATATAAATGCAACACTTTTGTTTTTGCTCTCATTCATTAATGAGCTAATGAACTCAAAGAGTGAAGACTTTCTACACACACAAAAGGTCAATTTCTCTCAAATATTGTTCACAAATTTGTCTAAATCTGTGTTAGTGAGCACTTGTCCTTTACAGAGATAATCCATCCACAGCACAGGTGTGACATTTCAAGATGCTGATTAGACAGCATGATTATTGCACAGGTGTGTCTTAGGCACAGAATCGTGTATGAAATTTCAAATGATTGTCTTCCTGTGTCCATCGAAGCAGTGACGGCGCCCTGTGACAGGCCTCGCTCGTGCAGTCCTGCCATGTTCAAAGACACAAAGACTATTTGCTGTTGCCGTCTTGACATTGTGAAAGTGTGAATGCCTGAAAGAAAATGGCATAACAAAAACTATTTTTGCACAGATTTTTTTACTGTAAGGCTACGGTCTTATGTTAGTTAGCTGAATGCAGTTTCCAATGAATTGCCTAAACTCTATATTTTGTCCCTCACTCCCGTTTCTTCTTTCTTGCATTTTGAAGCTCTGCTTACAACCAGGTTACAATCCACCAGCACTGTGCAAATACTTGTCATTTTTTCTCTGGTCTAAAGATTCGGAGTGGGAATGTATTTCAGAAGTGGACACATGGACATTTATTGTAAAGCAAATTGGCTGTTTTCGAGTCAACTGTTTTTGATTTACTCAGGAGATTGACCTAAAGTGTTACTACTGTCCCTGGTGTCCCCTTCTACCGGTACATGTTCCTCTTTCCCTCTGTTAACACTGTAGATCCTGAATGACAGCGCGTTTAACTGTACACAAGGAGAATGGAAGTGAAATGAAAATGAGAGCAGCAGAGGTCACGACGCTGTCCTCTTTATCAGGTACTTGGGAAACATTTGCCTTTCTTTATCATAAACACGCTTTTCTTCTTCACAATTACATTATCACAGCTCGGAGGCCCGATACATAGCCTTGTCAAGCGTGAGATAGTAAATGAGGAGGTTTTGGTTGGAGAATAACAGAGGACAGAGGAGAGAAATGATCTCCACAGATAAATGCTTGGATCACTAAGAGACACCCTCCGTGACTTTGCTCAATTTTAAAGAGACAAATTCTCATGTAATGTATCCATAGCAGCACATTGCATTACTCGTGTTCCCCGCCGCTGAAATATGAGTGCTATGTCACCTAGGGCTGCCAAGCTAACCGTTTGCTTAATATAGGAGGGAGCGACACAGTGAAAGAGCAAGAAAGGGAGCGCTAAATGGCCTGATGGAAAAAGAGAAAGAGCAATCGAGGCTCCGGAGGAACGGTGCCATCTGCATGTGAATGAGTCTCACTCGAGGAGATCTCTTTTGGAGAAATTAATGATCTCAGGAAAGCAGAACAGAGGCTCCGTGCTCCATGGAAGAAAAAAAAAAGAAAAGAAAAAGGAACCAGTCTCCCGTCATCCAGGTCTCTTTTTCCTCCACTCTTTGTACTCAGCCAGATATTAAACGTCTCCGTGCCTCTGCTGGCAAGCCGATGCATAGACGGTTGTTTAAATATCATCATTTCAGCGGGACCGGGAGGCATTTGGTGAAAGGGCCATAATCACAGAACAAGAAAGGGGGGGGGCATACTGTATGAAAAGAGGAAGTCAGTTTGAGCAGGTTAAAAATAAATATATAAAATAAAATGAATGAGCCCTGGGTATTCTGAATATCATTGGCATGTAACCGGGGATCTGTGCACGGGTGGCAAGATGTTAGAGCACAGGAGCTAATAGAGGATAATCAGGCCTGCATTGTGGAGAATATGTTTTTTTTTTTGTTTTTTTACTCAGTTCCTTGTTATTCCTTTTGTAGATACACATGGCAGAGTAAAAAGTTGGAACGAAGGATTGACTTCTACTGTGAGAAATAACCATTTGGAGATTAATGAAAAAAAATCTCATTCTTTACTGTGTACCTGGTGTTTAGTTCAGAGCACTGCCTCTGAGTCAGAAAACACAAGCGGGATGAAAAGAAAAAAAGTCTATATTTTATTGTTATTTTAGCTGATGTCAGACTCATTGACATGTTGTAGCTGTTGCCACGGTAATACAGAGATTTGAGTAAATATAACAGGTTGCATTTGTGTTAAATTCTTAGTTTTCACTTGTTTCCCTGATTATTTTAGTCACTTTTTTTCATTATTTTTTCTACTTCTTTCTTATTTTTCTTAATTGTCCAGATTGTTCATTTTGCAGATTGTTTTCTTTGTTTTCATTTTATTTCATTTAGTTTTGCAGTTTCATTTTAGTTCATTTTCTCGATTATTTTTTCCATTATTTCTCGTTATTCTCCATGTTGTGGATTAATAAAATTAGATTCTTGACTTTTTTCAGTTTTATTTTTATTCATATGTCATTTTTTGCTCATTGTGTCATTTAGTTCAGTTTTTCATTTTGTGTATGAACTTGTTCACTTTTTGTATGTTTTTATAAATTGTATTCATTTTTTTCATTTTTTTGATGATGTGTTCATTTTTGTATTATTTTGTTCATGTTTTTTTATTTGTATAGAATTCATTCATTTTTACCTCATCTGATCAGTTTGTTGGTTATATTTTCTTGGTTACTTTGTTCATTGTTCCTTTTAGCTATTTTTGTAATTTTTGTTCATTTTCTTAATTTTTTTGGTCCATTTTAGCCAACTATTTTCTATTTTGTGCATTTGCTTGATTATTTTGTTCATTTTTGTTATTTTTAGGTTTTTTTTGTGGATTAATTTCATCACATTTTGTTCATTTGCTTTTTTTTTGTAGAATTTATTAATCGTTTTGTTATTTTCATTTATTCTGATGATTATTTTGTTCTTTTTTTGTTCTTTTTAGCTCATTTACTTTAGATTATTTTGTTAACTCTTGGGTTACTTGGAATACAGTAATCCCTCGCTAAATCGTGGTTCACCCTTTGCAGATTCAGTGCATCGCGGGTTTTTCTGGCGAGCATGTGTGTTTTATATTACAGATTTGTGCTTGTGTTTTTTGTGAAACTTTTGCTTTATTTCAACTAAGCGGCAAAGGAAGATGTTGATAGCAGATAAGGTACAGTACGTATAGGCTATTCATGGTAAACTTACCTGTCACGCTCATATAGCTTTACGCTTACACACTTATTAATAAAGTAAAGGGTGGGCTGTCAACAGTGCAGGGAGAGTTTAGAACGGTAAAAAATACATGTAATATAATAAAAGAAATCACTCATTTAGACCTTTAGTTTCTCGTAAACCCCTCCCTCCTCTTTCAGACCTCTGTGCTGTTCGGTGGAACAGATCCTGGCGCTGGCACAGCGCGGCTGACAGTAGCTCTTACAGTTTAACGCTCACATCAGGCTGTTTACAAAGTCTAATAAGCGTGTCCCTAAGGCAGGCCGTGCAGCTGCAGAGGAGGAGATTGCATTTTACCTCTATTGTGAGGCTTGTGGTCCCCTCATCAGATCTGACAGGCAGTATGACAACTCCTATCTGCCAGCTAGCTGATAAGTGTGCCTCGAACTGCGCTTAAGTCTGACTCAATCCAATCATACGACAGGCCCAGTGAATAGTGTTCGCTTGTTGCAGCCGGGCAGGACGATCCTGGCTCAGTCGCTAATACAGTAACACTCCAGGCCACGGGTGGAAAGCAAGCCATGCAGAATTATAGAGTGTATTGCGTTAGATATGCTGCATCGGCTTAAGTAGTGTGATAGTTGATTTGTGTTAGTGTTGGTATATCAAATTGTGTCTGCAGTCCAGCATATTCAGCACTAAAACAGGGCAGAATTGTATGTTAATATTAGGCTGTAAAGATACCATTGCTGTTTTCTTATCCAAGTTATATAACTCAATGATTGTTCCATATCTTATACACTGTGTGAAAATGCATGTACATAAAACACATACTCATGTTGTTTGGCAAAAAAAGAGCCAATCAGAATCATTAGTTGAAGACAATATGAGATCCATTAAACCCAGTATTTATGAAGTTGACACTCATGAAAAATATTGTCTACCAACATCCAGAAAAAAATTGTAAACTGTGAAGTCGTTACAATTAAACCCTTCATAGAGCACTCTTAAACAGTGACATGCGGTGAGGTCGACTGCTGGCGAGGCACTGACTCTTAGAGACAGATTTACAAATACAAATGAACCCAAAAGAGTATTTTATTCATAATTTGATTGACAACAGACAATCAGTTATGTTTTATATCTCAAATCAGCATTCTTTACACAAACATATTTCATTTGAGGTTGAAATTAATTCCAGTTGAGTCTATTTCAAACTAGAAATACGGTTATGGTCTTACCTTTACTTGTACACAAAATCCATGCGCCAATCCTTCTGAGCAAAAATGTCTATGACTTTTTTGTAGAAGTCCTCCTTGTTGTCCCTCAGTTTTAAAAATCTCTCTGACTCAATGGAGACCACCGCCAGAGATTTAAGTTGTCCTTGATCAGTCCTGTTCCGACTGTATGTTTAGATTTTTTTTAATGCCCAGAATGACCTCTCCACAGATGCTGTTGTCGCTGGGACAGTGAGCACTAACCGAAGTAACTTAGTTTCCCCAGGAACCGTCTGGATGAGGTTGTTCTGGACCAAAAAGCTGAGTCCAGGAGACTTGCATTCATTCCTCAGGTTGCGTTGATGTCTTTCAAAATCTCTCGGTTTTCATTTACCTTTGCATTGTGGAGGCTAATGTTGAGTCTCCACTGTTCATTCAAGGCCAAGTCTATCTGAGACACCCCATAAGTTTTCGAAGCTATCTGGCTTTGAATGTGAGAGGTTGACCTTTCATGCTTGCTGAGGCTTCTTGGCAACTTCTTCATGTCACAATATCATAGTTTGGGTCCAGACATTGTCACTTGCTGAAAATAGAAGACAGGGAAAGCAAAAAAGGCGATTTCTCATAGAACATTCACACAGCCAGTCTTTTCGGGTGTACCACTCCGTTTGAGAAGAACATTCTTTCCTGTGGTCTGAAGCGATCCTCTCAGCTCCGGCGTTGGTCTTCCTTTAGTTATTACCTCTTGTTTTGATTGAAAGTCCCAGATTTGCAAATTTTCTCAGCTTGGAAATGCAATTTTCCATTGTGATAAGGCGAGATTGTGAAGGAAAATATAAAAAGAAGTAAAGAACAAAGAAGATTGTCGGTAGCACAACACTCCGTGGGCTCACAAGCGCCCTCTGCCATGAGTCAGGCGTACTGTTTGCAACCAGTGACTTTTTACTGCGGTTTTAGGATTAATCTGCAAGTCTAAAAACATTACAGAAATGCATTTCATACAATATTTAGATTATGGAAAGACAGAGCATATAATCAGAGTGTTTAAAAGCATTTCATTTATGATACACAGAGGAATAGCAACATACTATTTGCATTGCATGCCAGCGCAGTTTGTAAGGTATTACACAATCCACTGAGAGGCACAGCAAAGTGCTGCCTCAGGGCGCATCTCCTCCCTGTATTTGAATGTGACATGCAGAAATTCTGCTATTCTTTATTTGAAAAAAATAATTTTAGCATGCGATTTGAATGGAAAAAGGGTTTATAATACATTCCAGCTGACAAATATCAACATTTCCTTTTTTTGAAATTAACCTTTTCTTCTTTTCAAGATTGACTCCCTCCCCTGCCTCCTTTGAAGCATGTCACTGCTCTTAAAGTACCTGGGAATTTAAAATCCCAACCATGGGGTGTTAGCAATGCATATAACAAGACTTTTTTTTTTTGGATTTTTAAAAAACAAATAAGTCCACTTTCCAATATATCAACATGGGGATGCCATTTTTAAAGCCTGCAGAAGTTACCATACATGGTTCCTTGCCTGATAAAAGGTTAAAGTATGTAATGTGTTTCTTCCTAAAACCATCTAAATAATCTACAGGCTCATCCAAAAATTATCTTCATCATCACTTCTGTGCTTCTATCAGTGTGTGCTGTGG
>JAQQAE010009412.1:0-14623 GCA_029823295.1 Pseudamia nigra
CAAAAGGTTGGTGGTTCAAGCCCACCCAGGGACAAGAGTCTTTCCCTTGTTGCGAGAGTTGTGTCAGGAAGGGCATCCGACACAGAAACCTGTGCCAGATCAAACATGCGAATCATTGGTATTTCACTGTGGCGACCCCTGAGGGGAGCAGCCAAAAGGACAACAACATATACTGTATGTATAAGCCCATGTCCAAAATAGTTGAATTCCTGTGAAAACTTTTAATAAAAACAGAATGTGATGATCGATTGAAACCACATTTAACTATGTAGCACAAAACTAACTAATGAGAAATGTCATTGATTTTTTGAAAATCACATGCTCAAATTGAATACCATGCCAATAGCATGTTTTGAAAAACAAAAAATGAGTAAAGTTCAACTGTGGTCAGGAGAATTTGATCCAGGATACAAGCTTTGAAAGGAATGTCGAGGGTCTTCCTTATATGGCACTCATTGAAATACTTGGAAACTTAAAAAATATCAAAAATAATATGTGGATAAATTATTGTAAAGAAAATTACACATCTAAAGATGAAGGAACATTAATTTCCAAATCACCAGTCAGACATACAATGCTGTGAAAAAGTGCTTGCCCCTTTCTGATTTCTTATTTTTTGTACATGTCACACTTCAATTTTTTATATCAAACAAATTTAAAGATCAGACAAAGATAACACAAGTAAACACAAAATGCAGTCTTTAAATGAAGGTTTTTATTTAAAGATTAAGGGTTAGGGTCAATCCAAATCCAAACCTACATGCCCTTGTGTGAAAAAGTGCTGTTAAAAACATAAATAAACTGTTGTTTATCACATCCTACAAAAGCTGAGTTCAATTTCTCTAGCCACACCCAGGCCTAGTTACTACCACACCTGTTCTCAATCTGGAAATCACCGAAATAAGACTTGCCTGACAAAGTGAAGTAAACTAAATGATCTTCAAAAGCTCCACATCATGCGGCGATCGAAAAGAAATCCAGGAACAAATGGGAAACAAAATAATTGAGGTCTATCAGTCTGGAAAAGGTAATAAAGCCATTTCTAAAGTTTTGTGACTCCAGTGAACCACAGTGAGAGCCATTATCCACAAATCGAGAAAATATAGAACAGCCTTGATCTTACCATACTTGCCCTAAGAGTGCAGTGACAACTCATCCACGCAGTCACAAAAGACACCACAACAACATCCAGAGAGCAGTAGGCCTCCACCATAAGAAAGAGACTGGGTGAAAATGTCCTACATGGCAGAGTTCCAAAATGAAAAATACTGCTGACCAAAAAGAACTTAAGGACTTGTCTCAGTTTTGCTATCTTCATGATACTCAAGACTTTTGGGAAAATACTGTGAACTGACAGGACAGGACAAAAGTTGATCTTTTTGGAAGGTGCATGTCCCATTACATGTGGTGTAAAAGTAATAGCATTTCAAAGAAGAAACATCATACCAATAGTAAAATATGGTGGTGGAGAATGTCCAGCCATTTGTTCATGACCTCAAGCTAAAGCAAACTCGGGTTCTGCATCAGGGTAATCATCCAAAACACACCAGCAAGTCCACCTGGACCAATGGCGTAAGAAAAACAAAACTTTGACTATTAAACTATTCACTTTGACTATTAAACATAGTCCTGAGTTCTACTGTTGTTTTTTTTACAATTTGATTTCACCACACATTTAAGTGTTTAAGTGGTCATGATCATTCAAGATTTTTTTCCAACCACATTTTTTCTTCGAAGATGATGGTTCCCCACTATTCTTATATCACTTGTTGCCAGCTGAAACATAATCACCCATGCAGAAATTATCCAATGGGAGGCTCGTACCTATTTGCTTAGTTAAAAGGTGACCTTTTGTTTGGCCAAGCAGTGTCTATACAGTCTCTGATTGTCATATACTGCTCGACTCCCTCACCCAACAACCAACTAGACTGAGCATGCTTGGATTTTTTCCCTTTAAAGTAAAAACCTTCATTTAAAAACTGCATTTTATATTGACTTGTGTTATCTTTGTCGAATACTGAAATTGTTTGATGATCTGAAACATTTAAGTGTGACGAGCACTTTTTCACAATTCTGTAGAAGAAACTTATGGTGCTTGCAAAAGATGTTCGTAAATATTATCAGGAAAAAACAAATAAGTGTACTTTCCAAAATATTGACATGGAAATGCTGAAGTCTGCCGAAGTTACCATATGTGGTTAGAGGTAGGGGGAAAATCTCAGCCATCCAGAAGGAGCTCAGAGTATAACTGCCGCTCCTCCACATCCAGAGGAGCCAGTTGAGGTGTCTCAGGCATCTCATCTGGATTCCTCCTGGACACCTCCCTTGAGTGGTGTTTTGGGCGTGTCCAACTAGGAGAAGTCCTTGGGGCAGACCTAGGACACACTGGCATTCATAGAATTCACTTTGATTGACACACTATATAAAGCTGTGTAAAGAGGTGGGTAGTGCTTCAGTTGTTCTTTTTTGCCTCCATGTACTAATTTTTGGAATACCACTGGCATTGTTTAAAATAATTCAAAAAAGAATAAAGGTGTTTTCTGTTCTATTAGGGCACAAATACTTCTAATGTCATTTAACATCCAGTTCAGACCAAACATTCACATCAAGATGCCATTTTGGGACGATGACTGTAAATGGCCCGTCTCAGTAAAATTCAAGCTGGTCGTCAACATCACCATCAAACAGTAAACCGGCTTGTCAGGTCTCCAGTGGCTGGTTTTAGGATGTGGTGTTATATAGTGTATGTTTTCCTGGTATTTATGGGCTGTAACTCACCTGTCACCAAGAAGCACAGTTAATCATCAGCCACCAGCCCCTGGTGAAATGTAGTGTTTTCTCTGTGTATGTGGTTATGAGGTGACACAAACAGACCTGCTCCAGGAATAGATGGGAAACAATCTCGATAACCTAGTGTTTTTATTGTTTCATCAGAAATAAATAAATCATCATCACCGTCCTCATCCATATTTGCAGTCTACAAATTAAATCTACCTACAAAAATATGGTTTGAAGCATTTTTATTAACTGCTGTTATGCAAATAGTAAAAGGTGGTTCTTTATCATTAGAGTTTGCCAGTGAAGTATTTTTTTTGTCAAACATTTGTTGTGCAATATAGTGTTTCATTATTGATAGTTCCTATGTAACATGACATTCTGTTTGTTTCAAATGAATTTTCCTTACCGGACAAGACATGCAAATGCAAATAATTACAGTGCTTTCCATTGCACTTATTTCCATTCATCTTACCACTTTTGCACCTCTCCTCTATATCAAAAGTTGATTTACGGTATATGTCATGTCTATATAGCTTTACTCCAGATTTGACAAGTTCATGTTCTTTAGTAAAATTTGTGGAGTCATAGACCATATATTTTAGTGAGAATTGACATTTTAAAGTCACTTGGTGTGTGATTTCCTGGTTCAAAGCCAGTTTGGTGCCAAACACGAACCTTGCATTTTGATTATAGTTTCACTTCTCCTTGTTCGCCTGCTCTCAGCCCTTTGGCATATGTAATTACCCATGTGACATGCAGGTACACCTGCCCTTGCTGCCCAAACCACCATGGACTGACCTTAAGCTGCAGGTACAAACCCCATAAACATAAAACAACAACAAAATATAATCAAATCCATTTAAATGTTTTGTCATGCAGCAGATGTTGTAAATTTACATAAACATCCAACCTAATCCAATCTATTCGAACTTTATTTGTAAAGCAAGTGAATCGGCCATAAATAAAAGATTAAAACAAAGACATAAAACAAACAATAACACAGTAAAATAAGGTAGAACTAAAAGTGCCAAGTGACATGAGTAAAAACAACATACAATAAAGCAATAAAACAAATAAAATTTGTTTCATACAATAAAACAATAAAAACAAATAAAATTGTCTCATTCTGGGTCAAAGGCCAAGGAGTAAAAATGTGTTTTGAAACAAGTTTCAAAACTGCATCAGAAGATTTTTAAAATAAACTATCAAAAAACATTTTATGGCATAAGAAAATGAGTTCTTCACTGAAGTGATCATATTTGGACTAACCCCAACCCTAACCCTAGCTTTGTGATCAGTGCATTCCCTCATTTTCCAGGTTTGCCTCATGCTTCCTCCCTTGATGTTTTTCTTGAGCCAATACAGTCTTAAAGGAAGGATTTCTCATATTAATTCTCAGATCCTTGGCCTGGTCCCCCTGAATTCTGTCAAAACATCATGGGAAGTGTAGTTAGGGGATGAAATACCAGACAATCTTTGGGGAGATGTCCTTTGCAAAGCATGGATTGATTTGGTTTAAAATTGTCTGCCATCTCCATTTTACTAAGGTTAAATTTTCTACAGTTTTACAAAGATACAAATCCAACATGTAATAGATGTCATCAATTTTCAGCAAGCCAAGTTCATATGTTTTGGTTGTGTCCTGTTTTGAAACCCTTATGGGAAGAAATGTGTCACTCTCATCAACAGAGTCTGCTTTTGTTTCACTTGCTACTTTACTGGTCAGATTTATAATACAGCATAGGTGGAAGTCTCCTATACAGTACCTCCCATTCAATGGGTAAGGGAAATTCTTAGCTGTTTTAAAGTGGAGAAGATTGGACACATTCTAAGGGGTTCTAGTAAGGCATTTAATAAATTGTAGGACCCTTTTCTTAAATATGTAAAAAAAAAATGATTTCTCAAATACAGCAGACTCTGTATGATTTGTTTGGAATAGCAGGCTAGGTAATTTCTGTTCAGGTTTTAGTGTATTTTTCTGTTTTATTGTGTTTTGTTTCTATTTTTATTTATGATTGTGCAACGGAATATATTGCTGATACTCAGCTTTGAGCATAAATGTTTTGTACCTCTGTTATTGACCAGTTGCAACTAAAAATTCAATAATCAGAATCAGAATGAGAATGTTCTTTTATTGCCAAGTATGCATACACATACAAAGAATTTTACTTGACATTAAGGTGCACTCATGTTGAAGCGCACCAAAATGACGAGGCAGACGTCCATGGTGCCTCATGCAGTTGGGGGAAAGTGGTGGTGGTGGGAGTGGGGAGGGGGGGTATACAATAGGAAAGAGAGAAAAATAGCACACTCCCCAGAATTAGGCTCCATAGGAAGCAAAATTATGATCACATAGAAAAAAAAAACCCTCATATGCACAGTTAGCAGACAAGTTACCCACGCATTAACGAAGCAAGGTATCAGAGAGAGTTGGGGTGTGTATGTAATGTGCATATGATCAATGGATGCATTGTGTCGTATCAGTTCTGATAGGAGAATCAAGAATTCTCCTTCAGTGCACATCGCCAGGTGTTAAGTTCCATGATAGTTACCATGGCAACACATGTCCATAGAAAAGTTCATCTTGACATCAAGTCAAGAATCCTCTCTCAAGGCATCTAATCAGATGTTAAGTTCCATGATAGTTACCATGGCGGCAAACATGTCCATAGAAAGTTCAGCCTGATCTCTTATCAGAGTGTTAGTGGAAGGCGGGGGAAGGGTGAAAAGTGGAGTTCGTTCTCCAAGCAGCGTCTTCGCCAAGGGGGGAGGGGAATGGGGGTTATGCACACTGTCAAGGCCATCAGAAACAAAAACAAGATAAGACAGTCACACTTTCAGAGGCAGAAAAGAATTTAACTCCTCAGTAACCTGCAATTTTATATTTTTTGATACCAGACTTCAAAAGCCCATCCTATAATAAGACCCCACCACTCCTGTGTTGTAACCCACTCTTTGATTTAACTCAGAAATCGTCCATGTTGTGCTCTTCCCAACTGCTTTATTTGGAGACAAAGCTTTGCTGTGCTTTGAACAGCTCTCTCTGTTTTCTTTATTGATACACCAGGAAAACACCCAAGCCAATCAGCAGAAATCCTGTTATCGTGGTTCCGAATAGATGAATATCCATCACATCCTCAGTGGACAGCATCTCAAAAAAACACATAAGTCCCCATATGCGTCCATGGATCCTCACATGTTCAGCAGCCGCTGTTCTCTCAGGACCCTCGGTTCCCCTCGATCCGTCCTCCTACGTGTCAATTTCATTGAGGTCCAGCTGGTCAATTCCATGTTGTTTTGGGTTTAGGGAGAGACTCTCACAGAGAATGAAGCAAAACACACAGACAAGACATACTATAGCAAGCAGGGAAAACTGGGACGGGAGCAGATAGAAATACGTTTGTTTTCTCTGAAAGCCGGAAGAAGAAACAAATTGCTTTAAAAAAAGATCTTTCATATCCATAATATGACACAATTTTATAAATAGGTAAAATTTTGGTAAAGAAAATAGGCAGGCATGCATAAATTGAATTTATTGACCACTGACCACAATTTTACTTGGCTACTTTTGTCTTTTTTTGTTCTATTAAACTATATGTTCTCCAGTCGAAGGTAAATAAATACATCAATCATAATTACCGACCTTAACAGTTGACACTATTGCTGATATTTTCTTTAAAATATTTGCACAAGACAGCTCTATAAATTAACATCTATAATGTCTGGTGGGCTGCAGAAGGCGTGGGTCTGAATCTCAGATGAGTGCATTCTAGTTATGATTGTGCTGGTCTTTTTGACATCAGCTATGTTAAGCTAATTACCATGTCAATGTCTGTCTCATGCCAACAGCTTGTACACAGAAGTCAATGAAAACTTGAGCTCATCAGTTCATCTTTTCTGTTCCTGTACAGTAAAAGCTAGAAATAAAATCAACTAGCATAAAAACTTATTAGCTCCCAGAGAAGTATAAATATCATTTCACATAAACTCAAGCACATATAAACCACAAAATCTTCAGTGTACAGAGCAGGAAGCTGTTGGAACGTAAGATATGCCACAGCGAGTAGGCTACTGTTGGTTCAATGTGTAAATACATAGTTGATGATATATTTGCCAAATCGTGTCTGTTGAATAAGGGTCTTTCTGTGACCCACACCTACAGTATGTGTGACTAATACCCATCACTCACAAACAGGAGAATTCATTTTTATGAAACGTGGTAGCCATATTGACTGGATGAATATCTGCAAGTGTTTAGATTTCCCTGCACCTCCCTTAATAAATAATGAAACAGCATGTGAAAAGCATTAAAAGAGATGCTTTTCCTTGCATAGGATTTGTATCCACTCTGGGTTATAGTTCACAGTGCACAGGCAGTCCTATTAATCCCCTATGTCTTACACATATGTATATTTAATGTTAATATTTCAAAGAGATATTGTACTTTAAATTTATTTCTACATACAACAGTGTTCTGTGCACTTTCCAATTAATAGAATTGTTCCTGAGCATACATTTTCACTCTTCTTCTCACATCCAGATTGATTAAATGTTATTGTTAATAAATGCATTCTGATAATTCTATGTAACTCTTATAACTGTTATTCTTACATGTGCATGAAAACTCAAAAGAAATATTGCCAAATTTCAATTAGTTTTCTTCTGAGATGGAACAATACCTGTTCTCCAGGTTTGTCTCTTCAACAGTTAATTTGTTACATTTCTTCTCTTCTTAATGTTCTTTCTTGTGCAGAGGAAGAGTGGATACGGAGTCAGTAGTCCTTTTAGTGCTACTACAATTATTTCAATTCAATTCAACTGTATTTGTATAACCATAATCCAATATTATCTCTAGGTGCTTCACAATTCAAGGCTGAAACCTCAAGACTACGTGGAGCGAAACCCAACAGAAACTCTGAAAGGTTGGGGTTAGTGGACAGAGGAGAGACAAAAGAAAAGAGGAAGGATAGAACAACAGACAAGGGAGGGGGAGGAGGAGGAGAGGGATGGGGAGAGAGAGAAGCTCGATGCATCATAGTCCCCCAGCAGCCTAGGACTTTGTAGCAGAACTATGGGAGGGTTAAGGGTTACCTAACCCCGCTCTACTGTATTTACATGTTTTGTCAAAAAGTTACCTAAGTTTTATGCCTAGTTTTAAAGGTACAGAGTGTCTGCATCCTGGACCCAGACCTGGTGCAGTTAACCAAACCATCAAACACCATGATGAAACTGTCTAATGAGAACTGTCCCAGGAAAGGAAGGCCAAGATCTACCTCTGCTGCAGAGGAGACATTTAGTGGAATTACCAGAATCAGAAACTGATACTTTACTGCAGGGCCATATAGGTTTGGATTGTTTTACCCCTTAAACATAAAAACTATTATTTAAAAACTACATTTTGTGTTTGCTTGTGTTTTCTTAAAAGTATTATTTACATTTGTTTGATGATCTGAAACATTTAAGTGGAAGGAGGCAACCACTTTTTCACAGCACTGTATATGTTAATGTCAACAAACAGGATAAATGTATGTCTTTTACTTTGTATTTATCATTTTATGTTAGTTTTTCTTTTTTATATGTATTTTATTACCATTTATTTTCTTCTTATTATTAATTTGTTACTTGTCTTTTGTCATTAATTTAATTTTTCTTTTTGTTTATTTTAAATTTGTTTTTATTATTTATATTTATTCAATTGATTTCTCTATTTTGGGCTACTTTATCTTACTACTGGAGTCTTGTGTGGATATTAATTGATGATAAATGGATGATGATGCTCTTCATGATGTCATGATGATGGTTGGCTGCATATTCTATTTCAGATGCCCTGCCTTTTATTATAAACTGTTTGCCTTGATGAATGTCTGAGACCAACATGGGCAGTATAAATATTTTATTGAATGTTCAGAAATGGTGCGGGAGTTTATTGCTTAACTCTTCAATGGACATCGTTTCTCCCTAGGCACCTGTGAAAGAGACACATTTTAAATAAAATGTAAATACAAACAGAAAGTGTTGGTTTGAAAACATTAAAACACCATATGTAATTGAAAATAGCACAGAGGATTCATTTGATTTTTCTAAATTACATATTCATTTTGTAATATGTTTCAAAAAAGTGGAATGAGTCATGTCTCTTTTTTTTTAAACAAAACTAGCAAAAAAGTAGCATGTTTTCTCATTCTACTTTGATGTAGGATTTTGGCAGTTCAAGGTTCAGGATCTCGTTTGTCATATTTTATGTTTCATAATGTGTCAACTCCACTTTTTATGGCGCTGTGCTGTTAGAATATGCAGTATGCAGAATGTGGTTTGATGTCATCTCCTGAAAATAATGTCATCTACTACTATTACTATCTACTTCTGCAGCATATGTTGATCCAAAGCCAGTAGATATTGTTTAACAAAATGCTCTCTTCACAAATGTGCCAATAACAAGCCAAAACTAATTTCAAATTTTGACTCTTCAGCTCACAGGACAGTTTTCTCCTTGGCCTCAGTTCATATTCACTTTCATGCATGAATAATTAAAAAAAAACTGGGAATATAACATTTTCTGCCTCGTGGTAATTCCAAAAATCCTTTAAAATAATGACAGTTATTTTGACCAAGGTAGTGGTTGAAAATGGTTAAATTCCTTAAGTCAGGGCCTTTCAGTTGTTATGACCCTCTGGTTATAATGTGTTTTGCTTGTGCTGAAATAATCTGTTTCTGTTCAGCGCTCCCTCCCTACCTGAGGGGGGCGCAGTTCAACTCTGTGTTTTGCAGGAATCGGATGTGGTGCAGAGAATGGCACGCAAATTGAGTATGAAAGGACGTCAGCAGATGACAGCGCCAGGATTGTATCTTTTCATTTCCAACTACCTGTGCTTTGTGACTGATTTGGCTGTGGTTTTGGTTTAGGCTTGAATTGGCTTTCTGACTTTGGTATTTTGTATTAGAACCTGTTTCATTTGTGCACGTTTTTCTCCTGTTGATGTTTAGGGAGTTCAGTTAAGAAGTCTGTATTTTATTTTCTATTTTTGTTCTGTTAGGTAATTTAGCGGTGTGAGAAAAGGGGAGTTTTGCTTGTTATTTTGGCTGTGCTCATCCTAACGTTGCAGTTACTTTTGTGCAAATAAATTTACTACCTGGACTGCACTTTGCGTGAGCACTGGTCCTCCTTGGGAGAAGAAAAGAGGGAAGTCTCACATCATAATATATGTGACGTACAGCACCTCTAAGCCTAAACCAGACCGTTTAGTGCTATTTGTTATTGTATGAAAACAAAATTATGAATCAACCGCATAATTTTCATAGTATTTTTATATTACAGTGGTAAAAAAGTGTAGTGAGCAACTCAGCAAACAGTGAAATAGGGAAAATTACTTACTTCATTTTCTTTATTTCCTTTTTTCCTTCTATTTATTCTCTTATTTTCTCTTATTTCTCATACTAGATGGACATCTTTTTTTAATTTCAGTTCATTAAAGGACAGTGTGTGCTTACATAAATCATTCATAAGAATAAAAAAGATGCGCATACCAGATTTAGCAAAAAGCTGATTTCCATCTTTTGCTTCTTAAGATGCCCTTTCTCCTGATTATTTGGTTAATTTTAAGTCAAAACACTCATTCATTTTGCTTTGCCTTGTAATTGTTGAATTACTATAAATGTAATACCACCCTGTTCCTGTCCGGTGTAGTGGAGAATTACAGGGTGCTGTGAGTGTATACAGCGACGTCCTCTACACAGTTCTGTTTTTCTCTTTTTATACCTAGTCATGTTACAATCCTGCTGATCCTTATCGATACCTAAATATAACTGAAATATTCTACCATGAGTGTTTTTTAGAACTTCACATCAGCTTTCAAACTTCATGCTGGCATAAAATTGAAGCTGGTTGGATAAGCTACACCCTGTAAAAATCCCCAACCAACCAACCAACCAACCAACCAACCAACCAACCAACCAACCAAAGAAACAAACAAACAAAAAGTAAATTAAAATGCAAAATATGTAAATATATACTGTGTGTGTGTGTTCTGTACAGCACTGTATATGAAAAGTTCTCTACAAATAAAATTTGATTTGATGATTCATTTGAGTTTATTATTCATTCAGTTAATTTACTATTATAGTCATTTTTATACATTGTTATTATATTTATTTTCTGCATAATTTTCAGTTTAGCCTCAAGCTTGTTAATGTTTTCTTTAATCTCATCTTGTTTTTTTCATTGATATCATTATTTTGTTGATTATTGTTCATTTTATCATTTATTTTATCACTTTTTTAAAACTTGACTTATCGTATTGGTTAATCATGTTAATTTTTTTGTTTACTTTTGCTCATTGTCTTCAGATTTGTCTTAATTTTTCTTGCGTATTTGGTACACCTTTTCTTATTTTGTTGACATTGTGATTATTTTGCTAATTTTGATTTAGTGCAAAGTGTTATTCTGGAGCCACAGGTTGTATACCCCTCTTCTAGAGAGAAAATCAATGGTATGCTTTGTTTGCCCACCTAGTGGTTGTCAGTGGTATTACACTTGTCGAGTTAAAACCTTGATGCCACAGCTCTGATAAATGTCAGACTTTTCCTGTGATTTTATGAGATTATGGTGACAATGGTGATTCTCTGGGGGGAGGGTTTGTTGTGCTACTGCCGCCTGGTCTTGACAAAGTTCATATTAAAAAGTAAAACACTTCCACAGTGAGCACAGTTGCGGTGCTCTCTTCCTCAGTGAGGTGTCTGCACTGCTGAATAGTGAAAAAGCTTTTCCTGGAGCTTCATGGTTTATGTTAAAATTACCTCTCACTTTCATCCCCCTGTGTAATTTCAATTCTGTGGCTTCCTTGCTTGCGTGCTGTGAAAAACACACACCCGCGCACACAATTTATGTATTTATTCATTTCCTCTGCAGCTTGTTCAAAGCGATGTACACATCACCCCATTTTGACGTGTGAAGCTGAGGTTTTTAATTATTCATCGGGCGATATCTAAAGCAGATATATTCCAGCACTTTTCTGCTGACAACCTGGCCTTAAAGCGAGAGTAAAACAGAGGACAATTTGAATGAGCAAACAACTCCTACAGACTCGGAACATCATTTCAGCTGCCTGGTCTTTTTCACCCATCATCAGGATTCGGAGCTCTCTTCAACATGGTGGAATAAATCACTCTGCTACGAGATAAACTCACTTTGACTTGCAGAATATCCCAAATGCAGCAATCTTCTCCTGAGTTTGTGGGTGATAAGTTTGTTTTACACAAGACATGACGAGATACGCCTCCACAGCGCTCGGTACATTTGATAACCAATTTAATGGATTAATGTGAAAGTGTGCTGCATGCTGAAGTAAAGATGAGTTTAGGAACTAAGGTCAAACAGCCGCCTTAGAAAAGTGACACTCAGAGAAGGCAGCACATTAATGCCTTTTGGTCACTAATGGTGTGGAACCTTTACATTCACTGCCATTATGTTACATTTGTCTGCAGACTGCAGAGCAGACTAGGCTGCTGCTTTCAGCAACATAGGCTGCAGAAATCTTCTCTGAGTGAAACTTGAACACAGTTCTCTGGAGGAAACTGAACAAAAAACTGAAGTTTCATGCCCCCAATGCAGAAATCCAAAACCCTAATATAGTCTCCTATATTTTGTTCATTTGTTGGTGATATTTTGTTAATTTTGATTTCTCTTTAGTCATACCTGTCCTGTTCTTCACAGCATTAAAATGCAAACATAAAAAAAAAAAATTCCTTCTTATACATATAATTTATATCGTATATTCATCCTGCTACACATTGTTCATTTTCTGTAGTATTTTGTTAATTTGTACGGATCCCTTGATGTCCTAAACTGACATATTTTTTTCTTGTGCAAACAACTTATTCTCTTCCGTGAACAAGATAATATCTGGTGTGAATGAGTTGCTATTTGCATGCAAGAGCTGCAAGAAGTAAACTTAATTAGTTGAGTTCTCTTCATTGTATGGAGGCTGTGTGCAGCTTAAGTCCAGATTTACCTTAGAAAGTAGGAGACTCTGCTCCTGCTTTTATTTCTACTTGTCCAGACTATTGTAAAGCACCATTTACAGGAATATTTAAAACACCTATTGATCCTCCATGCTGTGGCTGCCAGGGTTTGAACTACTAATGTGATCATCTAACACCTGTGGTGAAGACACTGGCTTCCAGTACATGTTAGAATTGCTTTTAAATGTTATTGCCTGTTTTTAAAGTTTTATGTGATCAGCCAATTCAATAGCTTTGTGATGTGTCAGCTTGTGATATAGTTAAGGTTTATTTTATTTCTATTGTCCTGTCGATATGAACAAAGTGTGTGATTTGCCAATTTCACTCATTTTGGGGATTAAAAAAAACATTTTCTTGCTTATGTCATTCATATTTGTGGGTTTGGTTTTATTTTGCTCATTTTTGTTCATTTTCTTGCTGGTTTTGACACTTTTGACCCAGCAGTCTGTGTTCCATGGTTTTGTTCAGTTTCAGTTCACATAATATTTTCTGGTTTGATTGATGTTTTTGTCTTGCTTCTGCATGCTTCATGGCTACAGCCTTTACCTCATACTTCACCCAGCACACTGTGCTTTTTACCTGGGATTACCGTATGTGTGTTATATAAACATTTAGTCAAAGGGTATCAGACACTTAAAGTCATCTTTAACCAAATGGAAGATCCATCCACTCATCCATCCAGCCATTCATCCATCTTCTACCACTTCTCCGGGAGGTCAGGTTGGGGGGCAGTAGTGTGAGCAGGGAATCCCAGACTTCTCTCTCCCCAGCTACTTCGTCCAGGTATTCTGGGGGAACTCAGAGGTGTTCCCAAGCCAGCCGACAGACATATTTCCTCCAGCATGTCCTGTGTCTTCCCCAGGGCCTCCTCCCAGTGGGATGTACCCGAAACATTACACCAGGGAGGTGTCCAGGAGGCATCTGAACCAGATGCCCAAGTCACCTCATCTGGCTCCTCTCGACATGGAAGAGCATTGGCTTGAACTCCTCCACTTGGCTCTACTCTGAGCCCCTCCCAGATGACTGAGCTTCTCATCCAATCGTGAAGGCCAGCCACCCTGTGGAAGAAACCCATTTTAGCTGCTTGTATCCTGGATCTTGTTCTTTGAGTCACTCATGGCCATAAATAGACCGGAAAGTTGAGAGCTTTGCCTTTTGGCTCAGGTTCTTTGTCACCACTACAGACTGATGCAGAGTTCACATCACTGCAGATTCCACACCGATCCGCCTGTCGAACTCCCGTTCCATCCTTCCCTCACTCGTCATTAGTGATCATCAAATTGACTTACTCAGCCTTTCAGACACATCACTGCACCAGGATGAATATGTAATCCTAAATGAATGCAACCCCCCAGCTACATTAACTGTCACATTCCTAGAATTACAGGCAGAGTGGGGGAGTGGCTGCAATCTACAATTCAAAATTATTAATCAACCAAAAACCAAGACATAAATACAACTCATTTGAGAGTCTAACTCTGAGAATCTCAAATGTTAACTGGAAAACTGAAAAACCTGTCTTGTCATTGTTTACCGCCCACCTCCCCCCTACTCAGAATTTTTAATTGAATTCTCAGACTTCCTATCAGACTTAGTGCTTAACACAGATAAAGTTATTATAGTCAGTGACTTTTATAACATCAATGTGAATATTAATGATACCTGTAGTCACACTTTTACTTCTATTTTAAATTCAATTGGCTTCGTTAAACATGTAAACAACCCCACCCACACTCTAGACCTTATATGGCGTGGACCAAGGGCGTAGGTTTGGTCTCAACATTGGTAGGGACGATATAACAGCATAACCTGCATGTGCACTTTTTGC
>JAQQAE010009413.1:0-14623 GCA_029823295.1 Pseudamia nigra
AACAGCTTTTAACATCAGTATTACAGCACTGTCATGGTCCATTTCGGATAAACATCTCAATGACTTGTAGGTAATTATAGCTGCAGGCAGAGGATACATCTCCTCATCTAAGAATGAATGCAAAGAGGCATGTAAAGTGCACGAGCAGCAAGGACGAAAAGACAATTACTCCCAGTTCGTGGATGAAAGGAAAAGGGACTTTAAATAGGCTGATTTTCACCTTTATCATCAACTGCATGTTCACTTATCAGTACACTATTCACTCCCATAATGTTGGTGATTGAGAAGAGGAGACTGGGGGGATAGAGGATGTCGTCCAGAGGAGGAAAAGGGGCTGAAGTGCTGATAATTGACCTGGTTATTAGAAACTCCTGCCCTCTGTGTTGGCGAGGGTCAAACGCTTTTACCCTCTGATATGGAGTAACCTTTGAAATCGATCAGAAACCAGAGGACAGGGAAAGAGAATCTGTTCTATTATTCATCACACTTCCACTTGTGTGTTGCATGTGCTTGTTTCAGGACTCCACCTCATTGCGTAACAGCTGTTGATTCTGAAGCAAGGATTCCTTTGTAAAAGAAGCTAATTATCTTTGTAAAAGCTTGCAGTGAAAAAAATAAACTACAAACAGGAGGAAAGGTACAAATTGAAGATTACAGGTATCAGACTGAATCAGTTATTTCAAGGTGACGTTTTTCTTGTACCCGTAGCACTTCAGTAATGCACATGTCAATGGCAGGTATATAAAGAACATGGTAATTTTGCTCCTCAACATCAGCTCCTAGCGTGCATGGATACATTACCCTGCAGCCTGATAGAAAGCCTTGGAGGAGTTTGTTGGTAGAATAACTGTGCTGGATTAACATGTTGTAGCCAATCTGTTTTTAAATAAAAGATTGCAACTTAATTATTTAACCTACCTACTGTGGCTATGTGCACTTGATGCAAATGAACTCTCTTGTGGGATAATGGAGGGCTCGATTTGCGTTTGGCTTAGCTCCAAATGCGATGCAAATCAGCATTCACTTTCTCCTCTTATCCAATTCTTTTTGGCTCACATTAAGGTTGGAATTTTATTTATAAGCGTGAAGTATTGTTTCATGTTGCTATGGCTAATCATGCAGCTTCATGCATTACATGCCATTATCTGATTCCGTAAAATGGATGTACGTATGTACCATGAGGCAGCATTCAGCTTCAAATAATTTAAACTGACACATAAAACAAAAAGCAGTGGGCAGCTGAGGCTCAAGTGTCCATGAACAGCAAGCAGTATGACATTGAAGACAGCATGTGAACTGCACGTCTGCCTTCCTTTATTTGTCCGGCCTCCTGGTTGAACCCTCCATCTGCCTGCGAGGCTGCCAAGGCCACCGGACTGCGTGTCTGCTCAGAAGCCTTGATCATGGCTTCAAATGAACTCAGAGGAGTCCAGAGATAGTTTCAATACATCTGCTGTTGGTTTGTGTTCAGTGCAGTCAGGTGTCTAGAGACATGTTCACAGAACTTAAAATGGGGGAAATGGTATTACTGAGCTATCCCCAATGGCTTATTTATGTGTTTGCCACTATTCTGATGCTTAACCACATGCACTAAGCAAAACATAAGGATGACAGCGTGGATTCAATGCCAAATGCTGAGTAACAGGAGAAGCAAGAAGACATACAGTATTTACACAGCAAGACAGAGAAACACGCAATTACAGCTATTTCTGAGCAGATCAGCAATTGTAAAGCAGTAAAATAAGTAGAGTACATTGTGACAACATACTGAGCAGTAAATTAACTGTCAGCAGGACAGATAAGCTGCAGAGAGGAAAAAATGGGATAAACTGGAAACCAAGCTAGAATGCTGCTCACAACACATTTAAATTAACAAGGTAGAATTTACATGACTTATCTTGTTACAAATTTACAGTGGTGGAAGGCAACTAAGTACTTTTACTGAAGTAAAGTACCTCATTATTCAACTTTGTATTTGCACTCTATCACATCTCAGAGGCAAATATTGTACAAAACAAAGATATTTTTTCATTCTCTTCATGTCCAGTGAATATCAGATCAGTTAATGACTTCAGTCTGAGTGAAGAAAAGTCTCCTTTTTCTCAGATGAAACAATGTTTCAAAACCCCCTTGGACTTTCTAAAACAAACATTGTATGTAAAGTATACTGACAGTCAATGAAAGCTTTCAAGCAGAGTGTCGTTGTTTTCTCAAAGTAGGGTGGTGGGGGAGTTATGTTTATTGTTGGTTGACGCCAGAGTATATGACTGCTTCTTCACTGCACATGGGTACTCAGTTTGCAAAATATGGACCACGTGCCATTCCAACAATACATAAAGTGTGTGTACAGATTTTAGGGAGTGGCTTACAAACTGTATAAAAAAACACAAAAAAGGCCACCATTTTTATTTTTGTGCAGGCCAAAATGTCACGACCTTCAAGCGATGAACGTCTGAGGGCCCTGGGTATGGTGCAGGCTGGTTTGACTTCCAATGAAGTGATAAGATGAGTGGCCTGCTCCCAGCCAACCATCAGGAACTTGGTTGAACGTCACAACACTACTGTCTCTGTGGATGACAGGCCGTGTTCTGGTCAGGAAAGGGTCATGATGTGGGGCGTCCTCATCCACAGAACAGACCGCAGCTGACACAGGAGCTCCAGGGAACACATCCCTCAATACAGGATTAGTTGCCTGGTGCAAAGCATTTGTCTGTGAATTACCAACTGCACTGAAGCGAATGGGGGTCATACCCATTAACGACTCTCACTCGCTGCATTTGCACTCACTGTCATTCTTGGTTAACATTGACAACAAGAATTTATTTTTGACAACTTGTTTTATTATTGTTCTTTTTCACATAAATTGCAGGGTCTGTTATGATCAGGATCTAGATCCATAAAAATAAATAAATAAATATTTCACAAATCATGTGACCTGAAAGCTTTCATTGACTGTCAGTGTGGTTAAAATAATCTCAATCTTAAACTTTTATAGTAGTGAAACGAAGCATACATTAATGCAGAAATAAAAGGAATTCAGACTTTTCATATTCTAAGTACATTTTTTTGATCAGACTTCTGCTACTTTTAAATTTTATAATGCAGACCTTTTTCTTGTAGTGAGGAATTTTCACATGGTATTGTTACTTCTCATTAAATAAAGGATTTGAAAAACTTCTGCCACTGCAAATTTTCATATCTACTCCATTTAGCATGTCTACTGCTGCTGCTTTGACTTGAATGCAACATGAAGACATCAGTATAAGACCTTGTAATTTGCTCCCTTAGCCCCTGGGTCCAGTCCAACGCCTTCAGCTAAAGTTGCCTTTGAGTTTCAACAGGGGTCAAATCCTGTGCTCTCTCCATTACACTATTAATGGGGAAAATGCAAAACTGAGACCTAATAGTGGGTTGGGGCAGCCTATGTGTACCCCTGGGAATACATTAACTTACAGTGGCTGTCCACATTGTGGTACTTCTCAGTCCTATCAGGGAAGGTGAGAATGACCTCTAACCCTGTCTGTAACTCTAGAAATATGGCCTGTGCTTGGACTCCGTCTGGGAGCGGTAAGACTATCCCTGATTATCCACCCCAAGTGATAGACACCTCTGCCGTTTTACGTATCAGACCCCTTGAGTTTCATTTAATCATCCTGAGGAAGACAGAGGGCAGGTCTGTGTGTGTGTGTGTGTGTGTGGCGGGGGGAGGGGGGGTGTCTGTGTGTAGTTCAAGCTGCTGTCTTCACTGACTGCTCTATCTGTGCCATTTTGCACTTCATGGAAATTGTACATGTATACAGTAGAACAGGACTGCATGTGGAGAAATAACTGCAATATTTTAATATAATGCTATATGGAAAAAAAAAATCACTTCCACAACTCTATTTGGAAAGGATGGGTCCTTTCATTAAGGGATGATTGGGGTGAATTCATAGAGTGCATCCCCGTGGAATATAATAACAAAAACATGACTTTTACTCTTGTTTGTGCGAGAACCATAGTTTAACAGACTGGGTGACTCACAATGAAGACACTGTTGCAGTTATAAGTGTGTCAATACAATGCTTTCTGGAGCCAAATTTGACTCTGCAAAAGTTGGATTTACAAACTAATCTTCCTCATGGATGCTTTTTTTCCCTCTTCTTCATTCATTTTTAGGTTGCAGTGGATAACTAGTGAGGATGAGGCCTGTTTTTTGCTTGCTGACTGTTGGTTTCCTATGCATGTCATGGACTTGCAACATGCCCTGCGAGACCAAGAGTCTATAAATTGGTGAAAATGACGCTAAATCAGACAGACCTCTTGTAGATTTGTCACCGAAAACTACATGGGATTTCCTATTGTACCAAGCAGATAAAAAAGCCGTAGCATGACATATTTGATTTAATTTGCGTGACTTGAAATCACACTTTGTATAATGGGACTATAGCCCTACTGTACATCTATCACAATGACGATGCTGAAACAAAATATTGCACAGTCCTATTATATGGACAAATTCTGAACTGGAGAGAATAAAGGTTACAGAAACAATACTGCATCTTGCTCAATATCTCACCTGTGTAACTTTGTCTGTGACGTTGTGTGTGCGGTCTTTGACCTTCGGAGCGATGATTGTTTTCTCAGACGATGGAGGGGAGGGGCACTTCTTCTCATTGTTGGCCTCTGAAAAGTTAAGTGTGATGAGAGGGATCTTGTTGATGGTGCTGTACTTATTGAGGTTGGAGTCAGAGGTGGAGCCGAGCAGACTGGATTTGATCTGGCTGAGTGGTCCTGAAAGAGACAGCGACAAAGAGAGGATGTCATCATTAAAAGTTGCCGCATCTTGTACAATGGTTGGGCCACTGTTGATATAATAGGCGGTCTGAACTGAGGACATCAGAGAACAGTATAGTGTTCGTTTTGATTGTTGTGACATGGGTAGTGAACATGGAGTGGCCCTTAGTTCTGGAGTGAGTTCAACCACAACACAACACTGAGATACTGAAATACAAACTCGACAGCCTCTGATTAACCCGTCTAGGATGAACGGGCTTTTCAAAGTTTCTCATTAAAAGATAATGAAGAACACTGTCGGTGAAAGAAAAGAATGATTTAATGCACAATCAAAGAATGCAACTTCACACACTAGGTCAAACCATCTGTCTGTCCAATGGAGTCAATGTGCCTTGTTATGAACACAATGTCATTGAATTAACGAAATGCTCCCTCACTAGTACAACAGAATCAAAAACTAACCTGGCTTCTTGTAAAAGCATTCAACACTGTAACGATATGCAGCAGTACTACACACACTGACATGTGTCTAATGAACGTGATAAAAACTGAAAAAGAAACAATTGCTGATTCAGCCATGTGAGCCAGCAGAGGAAGGCTGCAATATTTTTCCTCCATTTTCACAAAGTACAGTACAGTGATTGAGAGTCAAGGACAGAAAAACAGACAGCTGAGGATGAGCGATTGCATGCGCAGCATCAATACATGCCACAGTAAGGATACATCATTGCAGTCATAAAAAACTTAAATGGAAAGCCAAAGCCATACCCCCAGCCATCCAGGAGCGAGACACTAGCAGTTTAGGAGAGAGAAGAAATAGGGAGTGAAGGGGAAAGTGGGTTTGGAGGGGTGTTTGGATTGCAGGGTCAGGGCGTAAACAACATCACTTAAAACATCACAGTGGCAGTAAAATAATGTTCTATAGTATCTCTGTAAAAAGCATCACAGAATTACTGCAGCATTTATATAAACATCACCATGTTTCAAATGTCTAAGTTTTAGAAATGCTTCATAATTAGTAAACACTGATGCATCATTCAAGAGAAAAGTAATATTTTATGTTGAAATCAAAATTTATCTTCAGTAACGTGATGTCGTTAATGTTGTAAATGCATGCATCATGAGCAAAGCAGTTCAATTGAAAACTACGAAAGAAAAAGGGTGAGCGTACGAGTCAGTCAGTTTTTTTTTTTTTTTTGTTAAAAAATGGTATATGAGAGCCAGAAGTTGCAGAGAAGAAAACTGAAGTTGCAGACAGTAGGAGGTATCTTCTAAAACTTCACTGATTTTCTTCAATGAGCAAATACAGGAGCGAGACTTAATATGTTGCTTCATGCAAGCACGTGCAGAGGTCGGTGCAGCTTTCACTGAGCCATCCCTTTGGTGAATGGCTAGGGATTAGCAGGTCATGTGTACTGAGTCATTTAGTGCTATGCCAGTGTTTTGAGGCCCAGGCCCAAGACCTTACAAGCACACTGTCAGTCATCTACCAAGGCATTTGCATTCAACATAGACCAGAGTCGTGTGAAAAAAAAGTCATGCAGCAAGCAGGCTCGATACAGTATACGGTACATGTGTTTTTTGATAAACGTGCCAGATTTTTATGGCTTAGGATGCAGAAGGCTACTGTTACCTTTGATATTGCGACCATTGTCTGTGAGTGCAGCATCACAGCATTGAGGAAGAAAGAAAAAGGGGGTGGCAGTGAGAGGAGAATTTCTACGATGACAAATGGGGGCTGGCATTAAACCCCCGCTGCTGTCCCTATGCACAATTCATTACTGTGAAGTAGACATATTACTGTGTCAGCCACTGGGAGCTATTTGAATGAAAATGGGAGATAAGGGGGTGCTGGGCGGCTGCCTGGCTGGGAGGAAACCGGGCCAGCCTGATGGACTTCTACCCTCGTCCAAATGAGGGCCAAAAGGCTAATGAGTGATTTAGACTCTGGGGAAGATCAATAACTCACAATATAGACAGTGACTCAGTATAATAGAGATTAAGAGACTGACCTGTCACATCCAGCATTTCGTAATTTGGAACCAAAGGGAGTTTTAACAACAACACACCTTAAAAATAATTAATAGTCAAATTACAGTTGATGTTTGTCGTAGGTCATAAATTCCCCCCATAAGTCCCTTAATATGTAACATAACATCTGATACATGACCATGTGTAACTTCTATTATTAACCCACATTAAAGAATAATAGTTTTTTTGATAGAGTGTGGTTCATTGTCAGCACTAAAACATGTACCCTGTACACTGTTTATTTAAAATGAGAAACAATGATTGGGCAGTATTATGGCATAGATCATTTCATTTAATTCATATTATTTTATTAGACATTTTCTGTTATTACTGGGATTTGACACAGGTGCGCTATGATTTTTTTATTGGTTTATTTACTGTTCTGTCTCATTTTATTGCTTTCACTCATGCATGTTACACTCTTTTATTGGACTTTTATCATGTTTTACTCTCTTTTTGGGCCTTCATTGCTTTTAATTAATATATTTCATACTTTAATAGTCTACTGTTAATCAGTATTTTATGAGGTTTTAGTCTTTGAAGGGTTTGGATTGAAAGGATGGTTGGGTGCTGGGTTTGTTTTTGGCTGCAACGTGTACCTTGCATTTTGTTCAGCACATTAAGCTTCCACCTGGAACAAAATGTGCCATCTAAATAAAGTTTGGTTTGCATGTTTGATGGTAAAATGTCTCTGGATTGAGACTTGCCAAAAAAGAGGAAAAGAGTAAAAACCTTTTTTTCAGCAAAATTAGTCACTTTCTAACAAGAAAATTAAGTTGTCTTAGGAAAACTCATTGGCCTTTAAGACATGTCAGTTAATACTGAACTAGATTTAACCAGTACCAAGCTAAAACAATGGTTTCCATAATATTACATCAAAGGAAGCTTTCTTTATTGATAGTGAGACCATGTGCATGTCTCATTTCACTTCAAACTTAAACAATTCTTCTCATTGTTTGTAAAACCACTTGCTCTAGTTGCCATTTTTAGCTTAATTTTTCATTAGCTAGATTGTTATTGTTGTTTTAAGAACTAGACAAGCAAAATTAATGTACTCCACTTCTTTGCTTAATGCAAGACATTTGATTATATGCAAAAAAAATGCATGCAGAATCTTACATGACTTTGCAATCTCACAAATCCAGCTGACTTGCAATGTAATATGATTTGGGATTTATCACTTATCAAAACCTTCTGTCCATGTCACAACCTTCTAGCCATTACTTACCCTAGAGCAAAAACTATTTTTCAACTATTGGCTGCATCTTTTTGAAGCTGGAGTTGCATTTTATTTGTGCTGCTTTGAGGCTATTTGTCCATCTTTTGTGAAGCAGTTGTTGCTTGCATGGAAACTCCAACTAGAAATGTGATGAAGTAAATTATGGTCATTTTCATGGTTGAACATACACTGGCTTTATATAATAACACACCCTTTGATAGTCATGTCACTTGCCCATATGAGAAACTATAAATAGACCAGAGGAGGACTTATTAAACAGCTGGTGTGGAAGAAAAAAAAAACTGCTTTGAGGTGTAGAGTGGTACATTCCTACCTTCACTGGCGTGTCGGTCCCTGAACGCCATTTTACTGGAATTGGAACCAAAACCTTCCATGTCATGCACAGAAGACGCTCTGCGAATACTACACACACTCTCTCTGGAAGCAGTTGGAGTGAGGCCTGCGATCGACGGGGCTGCTATGAGTGTGTCTTCCTGGCTGTGTTGGGTCTGGGTGATGGGCTGGTCTGGGTATATCCTGTCCCAGGGGCCTTTTGGAGATGAATGATCCAAAGGGCCGGACACAGGGGTGGAACAGTGGCTCGGAGCGATGAGGGCACGGGTATCGTTGGCATAGGAGGGACTGCAGCTCTCTCGTGTGGTGGGAAGTTGGTAGTCACGTGTTACCACTGAACCGTCACTGTGGCGAGGGGAGTCCACCATGACAGCATCAGGATCTTCCTGGGGAAGGGACTGCTTACTAATCCCCAGAACAGGTAAGGCTGGGAAACAGAAGCGAAAGAATCTTCCTTTTCCTACAAGAGAAGAAAAATGAGAATCAAGTTCATACTGTAAGTGCAGCAGTGTTGTAACTGACCCAAGGATTTCCATCATGTTCTGCTTCATACTTCTATTACATTATCAGAGGCTCATAGTGGACTTTCATACCACTACATTTGTCTGATAATTACTTTCAAGATTAAGATATTACATGGTGAATAACAAGCTTTTAAAAGATGTTTATAAATCCCTGTTAAAAATTAAACCAGTGGTTTCAACCTTCTTAAAGTTGTGACATTAAAAAGCACTCCAGTTGAAGGTAAATTATTCACAGTTGCAAGAAGCTAAACTTATTTCTTCATTCAACATCTTATCAGACTAAAAACTGAAAAGAAGTGTGTGTGACAGAACTATTTCTTCTCTCCTCTCCAATCAATCATCTGATGAGCTCTCATCAGAAACTAAGTGGTTAGTTCAAATTAGGTCCATCTCCAGTTGCTCTAAAATGAAAATACTGTTATACAGTATTCATGATTTAGTGATATATTAACATATCAGCCAGAGGAACCAAACAGCACATTTACACAACTACTAATTTGGCTAATTTTGCAACAATTTTTTATGTGTAATTAAGTTTAAGGTTAAGGTGATAATAGGTTATAATAGGTTATAATGCTTCATGCAGGATATTTAATTCTTACATGGTTGTGTTATCACTTTGACTTTACCAGCCACTGGAGAAAATGTGGTGTAAACTTGAATCTTTTTCTCCTGAAATATTATCACATGCAACAATAATTTATGGCAACCAAAAAGACAGAAAAAGGACTGGTTAAGGGCGGTTTTCACAACATATAAGTATGAATTATGAGCAGAAAATGTTTCCTCATCTTCCCTGAGGCAGTGGACAGATATGTTGCTCATCTTTTTGATGGAGTGTAAATCATTTGACCAATGTGAAACCTAAAACTGTAAGAAAACAGTGCATACAGAGGTTTTTAATGAGCCAGTGGAATTGGCGTAACCCTCACTGACCTTTTGTAGTGTTCTCATGGTATGTTTGTAACAGAACTTGCTTGCATTCTTCAACATCCCCGCTGATATTTCATACGTGTTTGCCAATAGCAATGAATAGCCTGCCAATGCAGCTAGTGCAAGAAGACCCTGGCAGATCAAAACAAATGCCTGATCAGCCTGAGGCAGTAGTTCAAACTTCAATATCCTTCAATTATTCATCGAGGAGGACATTTGCTGAAATACTCTAATGGCAGTAGTGCATAGTCTGTCCCAGCACAGATCATGAGTGGGTTTTTAATGAGTGAGTGATATACGTAGCTCCAGAGGAGATTGAATAATGGGTAATACTATGGTATTTAGGGTGTTGCAGTCATAACAGTGGTTAGTTCTGAGAGGAAATTATGCATTTGAAGGTGAAGAAAAGGTGAAGTACACTTTAATGAATGCTACTTAGGGGGAACACACCCACATGCACACACCATTCACAAACAGGCATATTTTGTTGTAACTAACAAGCATATAATAATACTCACAGGATTTCACATATGGACCACAAAACATGGCTTACATGTTGTGAATCATTTACTTGCCTGCCTGAGCATATGCCATACATATCAGATTGCATCCCTTATAGTTGGAAAAACAAGACTTTATTATGATAAATTAAAAACAGTCTCTCTTACTGCTGCATATGGGGTCAGAAAGAAATAAAAGGAAAATGGATGTAAGACCTTGAATCGATCTAATCAAAACAGTGAAACAACTGTGGCTTGTAATTTACTCCCCTTTATGTTTCTTTGAACAAAGTACAGCTCATTGTATTTGACATATTCTATTCAGTTCAAATACCTGTTCAGAATACAATGGCTAAGGCTGTTTTCAGACACAATAGCTCGTAAAATAAAATTAATTTGAGCCTCAGCTGCATACATTTTTATCTCTTTCACTGCTTATTTTACTTGGATGAAACTGGCAAGGAAGGAAGAGAAACTAATTTTAGACACAATGCTTGGTGTTTTGGTGTCTTCTTGGGTTAGTGAAGTGTGTTTAAATCAAGTCTGTTGCCAGATGCTGACAATGCCAGAATGATACAGGCAGTCCCCGTGTTATGGACGAGTTCTGTTCCTACGGACGCGATGTAACCCGAATTTCCATGCAAGTCGGAATTAACCCTTTAATACCCCCTAAATACCTCTTAAATCTCTAAATAACTATCCAAATACCGTATTTTCCTTATTAAAAGCTGCATTTTTTTTTGCATAGTCTGGCGAGGGGAGCGACAAATACTGTACATCGGAGCGACTTGTATTTTGAATTAATTCGACTATACGGTGTTTGAGAGGAGACGAGCCGTGACGCGCGTTCTCCGAACAGACGCGACCTGTTCTGTTCCGCCTTTCTCTTCACCTTTTCAAAGGTACTTCACCTTTTGATGATTTCCAGCTCCGTTTCCATCGTAATGGCTTTCCTCTTGGCTGGACCAGCATCGCTAGAAGATGCTTTCTTTTTTGGGGCCATGATGTGAAAAAGGAGGGTGAAAAAAGCGAGGATACTGAGAAAATTATGTAGCACAAACACAGACACTCTATACTACGCGGCGACTGGAGACAAATTGGCGGACTCAGGCGTCGTAAAGTCGAAATTGGCATAGGCCGAGTACCGCGTAACCCAGGAACTGCCTGTAATTTGAATTTAATTGGGGATGCACCATTTAGCTGAAATGTACAGTAGCGTATGACAAAACACATAATTCCTTGTGGAAATAAAATTAAGTAAAACTAGTGTTCTTGTGTTGCCAAAAAGCTAGCCACCTGTACACGTGTAAAAACTGGATGAAACTATTTGAACTGTATTTAAATGCTACCCACATTGTTTTCCACAAGGTACTTAACATCTACCCATATGTGCTGCTATGAATAATTTATCTTGAGTTCACTAAAATTTGGTGTAATGCAAAATGCAGTGTGTTTCTATGAGTCCCAGTAATGTGAAGTCGAATATCAACTGCGACATCACGGTTGCAAAAAATGTGAAAACATCAAAGGACCTCCCTCGAGCCAATGTATGGTTTGGAATATTAACTCTTGTCAACCTTCAAACATAGTGGATGATGGTAGTGCACTTTAATATTGGATAACACTCACTATAAAATGAAAAGAGGAAGAAACAGTTTGTTCTGCGCAACTGTTGAAACATGGCACAGTCAGTGGATTAGTCATGCTCCCTCTGCAGACTTACACGGCTCACTCTAATGCAACAAACACACAACAGCTCTTCTTTTCAAGGGATTACACACTAATAAAAACATAATTATAAAAATGATATGCCATTTTTGCAATTAGGTTCTAATGACTCTTTGAACCTTTAAGCATTAAATTAAATGTAATTACAGTATTAACAGCCCTACCGTCAAAGAAACTATTACTTTACCATTGCATTATGCTGGTAAACAGTAATAATACTACTAAAATCCTCCTAAAAGTCACTTCGTCATGCGCTTCAACTGTGTGAAATGGCACGTTGACACAAAATAATGAATGGAAGCTCATGAGCATTCACAAGCTTGCAGCTCTGTTTCTAATCACTGTGCCAGGAGGATAAACATAAAGCACAAATCCTTTAATTATCTCATAATTCAGTCATGCGTTTATGGTATGTGTAGAGAATATTATAAGTAGGCATTTTTAATTGTGATACTAACATGCTAAAACATGCAGCAATGTCATGCCCTTTGTGTACTGTTAGTGCGTGTTTTCTTTTCACATCTCCCTCTTCAACCCTTCTCATTCTTTCCCTGCAAAAACTCACCAGCAGCTTTAACCAACCAATGGAGGCGCAGTGGCCCTTGTTGCTATGATACCAGATAGTAATATTTGCATCGAATATTAATTGGGCCCTCAGATCCCCCTGTTATCGAGTCAGATTCCTCTTCTGAAATGTGATGATATCAAGAGGAAACAATAAAAATGACCCCTTTGGTTAAAGCAGGCCTGTAACATATTTTATCCTTTTCATTTCTGGCCCTTACTCTTCCTGTTCAAATGAGAAAGTGCAATGCTGCATTTAATATGCTTACTGACTAATTTGCATCCAGCACTCTTGTACCTTACAGAGTATTTACCTGGGCTCCCAGTCCTACTATTACTCATCGGCTCCAGAGAATAATATGAATTCTGCTGTGTCCCGCACTTTGCCCTGCACTCATTCATTTGTATAGGAAATTAAAGTGTTTGCCAAGAGCCAGAGGTAACAGTAATCTAACATTTTATTGAGATTTAGTTGCTGACAGCGTGTGACATGCTCTGATTTGCATCTGAAGGTAGAATTTTTTTGTGTAGTTTCAAAAGCTGAGTGATTGGACACATTAATGTTGCTGTTGCTGACAGATAAGCAATGCTTTGATTCATATTAAGGCCACATTTTAGCTCAAATCACCCTGTACGTGATTGAGTTTGTATAAATGTGGATAATCCTTTTCATTTATTATCATGTTCCTAAACCCACACAGACTGCTGTTAAACCAGTACATATTAAACATTTACCCCTGTTAATGACATCATTTTTCATAAAGTGGTGTCAGTGTTTTCATGTGTTGTGTAAACTCTATCAGATGTTAGGAATCGGGAGCGAAAAATATATTAAATTACACTTTTTTTTTTGTAATTTCCGGCTCTGTAGCCTTGTTCAAACATGGAATTAGCAAGAATATTGGATGATCCAGTTACAAGTGGAGGCTTTAAGTATAGGTGTGAATGCACTCAAGACACATTGAGGCCTTTATAAGACCAAACTTTAACACGTGTCTTTCTTGGCTGTGAGTGCATCCATTTACACCAACTGTTGCGCCTGGTGATTGGATCTCACTTTTCCCACACTATATAAAATAAACAAGCTCAAATAGTCCAAAATATCTAGTAAGCTTTCATTTTTTATAGGCATTTATTGCAGCAAGTTTCACAGACTTTTTTTAAATTCTCCAGCAACATACTGTACAACATCAATGCTAGAAAAGTCTTAAAAAAATAAAGCAGATGATGCAAACGATGACTATTCCACTTGCTCTTGGAGAAATAAAAAGGGATTAAGTGTTTTTTTATCTTTAGCCAGCAGAAAACCAACTTCTGTAATTTAATAAGACTGATTATAAAATTATTTAATTTTTAATACACAATTCATATTGATTATTTTTGTTGGCATGTTTTGTAAGCACAGAAACCAAAATGCTAAAGTGAAAGACTTCAATCCACTTTGGAAAGTAAACAAAAAAAAAAGCAGCAGATGCAAAAAACAAATACAGTGCTGTGAAAAAGTGTTTGCCCCCTTCCTGATTTCTTATTTTTTGTGTATTTGTCACACTTAAATCTTTCAGATCATCAAACAAATTTAAACAATAAACTTAAGAAAACACAAGTGAACACAAAATGCAGTTTTTCAATTAAGGCTTTTATTTTAGGGGGAAAAAATCCATGTCTACATGGCCCTGTGTAAACAAGTCAAAGACAAAAACCACTGCTGACCGAAAAGAACATAAAGGCTCATCTCAGTTTTGCCAGAAAACATCTTGATGATCCCCAAGACTTTGAGGAAAATACTCTGTGGACTGAAGAGATGAAGGATTTTGGAAGATGTGTGTCCCTTTACATCTCGTGTAAAAGTAACACAGCATTTCACAAAAAAAAACCATCATCTTCTTCTTCTTTTCCTTTGGGCTGTTCCCTTCAGGAGTCGCCACAGCGAATCATTTGCCTCCATCTCACCCTATCCTCTGCATCTTCTTCTCTCACACCAACTACCTTCATGT
>JAQQAE010009414.1:0-14623 GCA_029823295.1 Pseudamia nigra
CATCTGTATTACTAACAATTTCAAACGTAGACATTACCAGTAACAACCATACCTGCCATCAGCTTAACACCGAACGTGTGGGCACTGTCACCTACCCGGTGAGGCGGGGAGGCGACTCGCGAGCTCTCGCTTCTGGCGTTAAGTGCGTGTTCCCCGAACAAATGCGATGTGTTCTCCAGAGCGACTTATACACTTTTTTTTCTTCTTCATTATGCATTTTTTGGCTCATGCGACTAACAGGTGACATATCACCCGGAAAATACGATATGTAAATAAAAAAAAAAAAAACTACTGAAACACGTCTTATCAATGCCTAAGCACTCATTTAACACTGCAGAAACATATGTATGAAAACCTGTACAGAGGACATACAGCTGCACTACCGATGCCTGTTGGTGAACACCTGAAAAAGTCTAAGAAATCAATCACATTACTTTAGAAAATGTTTTCTGATGCTTGAGTAACATGTGAAAATTGGTTTAAAATAACCATTATCAGTTCAAATCACAGATTTGGAAAAAACCATCAGCAGATTCAGGACAGGCAATAACAGAACAGAATGCAGAGAGGAATAGCTTCAAAAACCAAACAAACAAAAACACCTTTTAAAGCGTCGCCAAATGTTAGATGAAAAAGATGACATCTTGTTTTTGCAACATGTAGTAAAACAGGCCTGTGTCCGTGTGTCTGTGCAGGTGAAGGTGTGGTTTCAGAACCGCAGGACAAAGCACAAGCGTCAGAAGTTGGAGGAAGAGTCTCCAGAGGCGCAGCAGAAGAGGAAGGGCAGTCAGCACGTCAGCCGCTGGAGAGCAGCGACGCAGCAGAGCGGAGACGATGTGGATGTCATCAGTGAAGACTAGACTGAAACGGGCATAAACAGCTGTCAGCTCACACTCAAACACAGACGCACAAACACACACAGTTCCATCACTTAGTTACATCAGTCAGAGTGTAAAGATATGCTCCAGGTACAGTATGTTGATTTCAGTTAGAATAATTCTGCTCAGAAGTGAAAGAGATTAATGCTGTAAATTGCACAGTAAATCCTCTAATGTGGTGTATTGTTGTGTCATGTACACCCTTTTTTTTGGTGCATCAATATTGTCCCTAGAACCATAACAAGTGTATTCAGGCGTTTCATTGCTTATTTGATCCACAAAATCAAGCACAGACTACAAAATGCCCACAAATACACTAAAAATGTGTGTAGTGGTTCTGTGCAATGTAGCGACACTGAATACACCACAAGGGCAAATGTACTGTAGCTCTTAGTACTGGCATTAAAACAAGACCAAACCTGCTAATGAAGGTGAAAAATATGAGCAGTAGGTAATTTGCAATTTGAAGGTTTGGAGCATTCATATTTACAAGAACATCGTTAACAAACATAAAGTAACAAAACTAGATCAAGCTATGTTTTGTGTTTGTCAGAAGCAGAAAAAAATACAGTGTAAACTGCAAGAAAACAAAAAAATGTTAAATTCATTTATTTTAATGGAAATAACATGCACTAAAAAGATGTACAGTTTGTGTTATCTGATGTGAAACTCAACAGGATGGATTCAAGTTTCAAATAAAAGTAAACACCTGCAGATAATAAGAACCCATTCTAGCTTAGTACCAAATTTGAAATTTGATTACAGCTCACATTTATTTGGCTATTAATAACTAAATATATTAGAGGTACAAATTTGTTTAAATGTTCAGTTAAACTAGTTAAATATACACTGTAATAGGTCATTAAAATATGTAAATGATGCCATTACTGTCAAAAGTTACAGCAATATTCCTACATCATATTTATTTTTGAACCAGTTTATTTTGTCTCACAAGACCGAAACATACACACACATAAGAGACAATAAAGACACACGCTCACCTTCACACGTTGACAGCTGAATTTCCCAAGGACTGATGATGTCCCTGAAGGCATCGCTTCTCCTGCAAACAGCAGAAAGTTAAAGGACAGAACGACCATAAAAAAAAACTCTGATCAGCGATGACAAAGTGGCTTGAAGAGTGTCACTTCCCGCTGAATTCAAGTGGTCTGATGTGTCAATGAACACAAAGCTCAGTGGTGGATTTTGGTGCCAAACAAAACCCGAGTCCTGCGAAGACAAACAAAAAAAGGACGATCAAAGCGATGAAAAGCTGCTCAGCTATCTGTCCATGAGCATCTGTCTGCACAGACGGCAGCCGGCATTTGAACCAGAGAAAACAAGGATCCTCCAGCAGGAAACGACACAAAAACACGAAAAGGAAGAGAAATGGAAAAACTCACACCACTCACCCTAAACTGAAACATTCAAAGAAAAATACTCCTAAGGGAAACCTGATGTTCCTCATATTCCAGGTTTTAGCTTTGTGTTTACATGGACATTTGTTCTTAAAGTGCTCTGTCACTGTGTTGGCCATCTTCTGATTTTGAGAAAACTGAATATGCCTGTTCGTTGCAAAATTAGGTCAGCCAGAGAGATGCTTTACTCTGCTGTGGTTGGTTGAAAAAGTGCACAGACTCAAACAGAATTGGAAGCCCAATGCCACGAGTGATGACATCCATTGACAGTGTACATGGTTAGGGCTTTTATTGTGAAAGGCAGTAACAGACGTTGTGGATCAGTAACAGCCGTGTCCCTCCAGTTGATCCCGTTAGCATCGAGCATGCAGAACTTATCAGCACAATGCCACACACAGAGAATGCACAAGCATCCAACACTATGTTTGTTCCTGTCTGTTTTCACCATATAAACTAAGGTACTGGGACAGCTGGGGTGTTAATATACTACTAATTTTATTAATAACAGTCCAGTCAGAATTAAAATTCCTCACTGACCAGCCTCAGTCGTCAGAAATTCATCTGATCAGGTCAGACGGGTGGTGTTCACCTTCTGTCCCTAAGGAAAATGTTGCACTTAATACCCGTGGAAACAGTTTGATTCTTGCAGGTTGGACTAGATGTCTTCTTTTACACTGTGGATAATATTACATTGTTCCTACAGTCATGACAAACCCCCAAAGATTTACAATTTTTAAAAAGTAAAGGAGTCAACCTCATGATTCTTAGCTTAAGTGACCAGGACTTCATACAGTATTTACATGTTCATATAAATATGCAGCTGCTGTGATGACTTGGGGTGTATTTTTAGTTTTTAAGCTAGAATCACATGCACAGTCAGATGTGTTCACTATTCTTGCATCCTAATTTTTCTGTTCGCTGGGCTACTGTCATGAATAAAAATCTTTTTTCACGTCACATCAGCCTTGATCTTTCACCACCAAAATCCTCTAAGTGAAATTTTCTAACATTGTCTCTGTAATATTGCATTTTAAACATAATGCAGACCAACTGATAGACACGCGTAATGGAGATGCATCATGGACACATCTAAAAATAATGCAAAGAAATGATTTGGAACATATCTGCTCAACACACCCAATTTTACAAATAAACAAAAATACTGCATCACTGAAAATAATTACCTGGTCCAACTCCCAGATAAAAATGATTTTACAGTTTCAACATAAAAATGCTTTCATTTTTTTCCCCAAAGGCATAAACTAAAAAGCTATGAATAATATAATGCAACTGTACATTTCCTTGTAAAAACAAACAAGAAAGGCATGGAAACTTAAAAAATGAAACTTAAAAACTTGAGAGAGATGTTTAAAGAATGAAAAATTCAGAGGTTTAATTTTCTGACAATAATTAATTTCTATTTATATACTAAAAGACAGTAAATGTCATGGAAATTTTTTTTGATTTTCTGTAATGTGTGGAAACCCTGATACTACTTTACTACTGGAAATGTTAAGATATTTAAGAACTGTTGAAGGTGAAAAGTAAAAGAAAAGGAATGCTGGAATTCACCAAAGCATTGATCGAAAGCTGATGAGTTAGATTATACAGATTATCCTACCATATTTCATGGAGGCACGCAAAAGATTGGGCACCCCTGGTTGACAATTCTATTAAAGTGAACAGTTAAGTGAGTGGAAGAAAGAATAATCTCCAAAGGGTATGAAGCAAAAAAAACAAAACACTCTTTTGTAATGTTTTGAGCAATATCAGTGTATTATTTTTGTTTTCTAAAACTTAAGTGTGGAGGTCTATAGACTATAGACAGACTATAGACTGTTCAGCTACACCTGTACAAATATGAGTGTCATGGAAGAGTCCTGCATCCCCAACACAAAATTCAGTGTCTGAATCCTGAATAATACACTGATATTGTTTAAAATATTGCAAAAGTGTTTCATGTTTAACTTTATGTCTTTTGGACATGATTTCATTGTCCACTTGCTTAACTGTCCACTTTGACTAGGGGTGTCCAAACCTTTGCATGCCTCGGCACATGCTAAAATCTGTCATCAGGTTGAAGAAACATTATTCATGGAACCACAGCTATTGACTTCATGTGCTTTGCAGCAAACAGATGAACAGTCTCAGTATAAAACTCCCAGTACTTTAGTCCATATGGTGTAAGTCTAAGCATCTGCGACTCTTCGTGTTTCCTCTAATTTCACACCAACAGTCTGAAGTACATCCATAAAGTCATTTCATTTCATTTTTAGCAGCGATATGAAATGATAAAAACCTCACTGTTTAATCTCACATTGAAACAAAGACAGCTATTTGCCGTATTGCTTGTTTTTTTATTTTTTTACACCTGAGGAATATTAAGCGTGACATCTTCTGAACATATTGAACATCACAGACTGATTATTTTCCTGCTGGAGGAAACTTTAACCTTTCACAAATTTATCCTCTTAATTAAGATAAAAAAGCTGACTTTGATGCAACAATGGCCATAAGTATATGGACATTTAAACACATTTAGATTGGCTGTGTCCACATACTTTTGAATGTGGACAAATTGGATTATGATCGTATTTACAAAAAAAAATCACATAAAGTACCTTTTTTTTTAAAATCTAGGGTTGAGATTTTGTGCAGCATCCGCAGCAGTTTTTGTCCTTTTTGCAAAATAAATGTAGGTATTTATGTAAAAAAAGTATTCTATGCATCTGATGTGTATATAATGATAATAATAATAATAATGTGTGGACTGTTTGTTTTGTTTGTTGCTCTCTCTGCATCAGCTCATCTTTTTGTCATTTCTTCTTCCTGGACAGATTTACCTCATCATCTTCTTATGTAGCACTTCTTCTTCTTCTTCTTAGTCAGATCTATTTTTTCATCGTTAGGATTGAATGCACTAACTGTACCGTTTTGTTTCCTCTGAAAAGGGAAAAATGCGACAGAGGCTTTGTTCCTGTGTTCAGACTTGGAAAAAATCTAAATAAAATGAAACTCAATGAAAATAAAAAACTGGTTTTGTGAGATCTGTCCTGCACATTTCTCTTTTTCATTTTTAAACATTTATTTACTTTCATCATAGTTTTATTTCCCAACTGCTACTGACGCTGAGAATCCTATTACCGTATTTTCCGCACTATAAGACTGATTATAAAAACAAAACAAAATTCAAAATGACATTTTTGGGGGGTGTGCCCTATAATCCGGTGCGCCTTATAGTGCGGAAAATACGGCAGTGCACCTCAGAGAATGAATGAATGAAACAGATTTGTTGAAGTGCTACATAATTTCAGCTAAAATTTATGTAATGTAACTAAAGGTGCATATGACACGATTTTTACATAACCAAGAAAGGCCACCAAATGCAAAAACAAACATATTCACAACAAAATTACATCTTAAAAACATCCCCCAATCACAAACAGAAGTGTTACAGCTGAGGCAAAAAGACGTTTGTGAATTTCACTGAGAATCTGCCGCAAAGGCCGGCGCCATATTGATGATGTTACAAACAAAACACGGTGCCTGTCAACAGCATCTTCTGGGTATAAGTCTGTACAGATTCGAACCATATTTGGACAAGACACAGCCGAGTGACCACTGTGACAGCGACTCTGACAGCCCCGACCACATGTCCATTGATGAGAATAATGGTCAAGACTCTCAAGGGCACGAACACCTGAGCAACACACACTGTAAATAGTTTTAGATCTGTGGCACTGTGTAATAATTTTGTTTGATTAATTATGAACATGTATCCAGAGGTGTGCCAACAATATTTTCCCCTTCCCCCCTGGTTGCTCCAGTATCTGGGAGCAAGGTCTAATTTTACTGATACTTATGGTTCCTGCCTTCTAATCAGTGAAGAAAACCACACATCCTATACGCTTCTGTAATTGTCAGAATCTCAGCTAAAAATATAGCAATTTCAGAACAACAAACTGCAGCCCACACAACAAACCATTATGTTCAAAGAGTCAATAGATAACTCCACTGAATCTTTGCTTTGTCTTACACTGTGCTTCATAAACCAAATGTAAATCTAGATTGTAACACACTCATTGAAAGCTCACGTTGAGCTGAATCCAGCGGTATATAACTTATGTGTATAACTTTCAAAACTGCACCACAAACAGACAATACCAAGAAATCACAGCAACAAAACCCAGCGATGATAACAAAGTTTGTCTTACCTTTGATGTTTCTCATCAAAAGTTGCTAAAATGTGAATAAAACTACATATTTTAGTAAATCTGTTTGATATCGTTCCACCAACTATAAAATCACTCAACATTCTCTTCCATTTGGGCCATAACACATGATAAATGTGAGCAGCCCCCGTACGTAACAGCATGCGCTTACGTGTTTTCGTCCATGAAGTGATGCTGCACAGCAGTGAACGCTGCATTTTTTCAAAAGATTGGGGTCTGTAGAAAATCTAAAACAGTCCTCGTGAATGTTCGAACAATAGTGAGCCACACAACGATCAGTCATGACTGGTAATCCCACTACTTCCAGTTGAAACTCGGAAACCAACAAACAAAACACAACAAAAATGTCTGACAGCTGACAGCCTGCTTGTGACGTCACATCCGGCTCTTTCCCCACTGACCTGGTTTTCCGAAATCTATCACACTTTTTCCTGGCGCTCGAATCAAAATCAATAAAATGCCTGGTTTGTGAGTTGGCACTTGAACAATCGTCAAATGTGGTTCAAATGCTTTGGATGTGATGTAAACATTGACAAAAAAATTTATTTTTTGTGTCAAATGCACTCTAATGTCCTGAAATCAGATGTGGGCAGTATGCTACTCAGTTACATTTGACCACAGCTCAATGAGTAGGAGTAAAACCAAAACATGACAAAAATATAAGATCCAAGAAATTAGCAAAAAAAGAGCAAAATTATGAAGTTAATGCTGAGGTTTGACTATCCACTGGATCCTTCTCTCCAGTTCACTGGAATAGACATCCCGAAGGAGGCTGTGATCCCCCTGTAGTTGGAACACACCGTCTGGTCCCCTTTTTTAAAGAGAGGAACCACCACCCTAGTCTGCCAGTACAGAGGCATTGCCCTCGATGTCCATGCGATGTTGCAGAGGCGTGTCAGCCAAGAAAGCCCCACAACATCGAGAGCCTTGAGGAACTCCAGGCGGATCTTATTGACACCCAGGGCCTTGCCACCGAGGAGTTTTTTTAACCACTGAGGAGACCTCAGCCCCGTAGATAGGAGAACCCACCCCAGAGTCCCTAGTCCTCTGCTTCCTCAATGGAAGGCGTGCTGGTGGGATTGATGAGGTCTTCGAAGTATCCCCCCCCCCACCAACCCACAATGTTTCTAGTTGAGGTAAGCAGCGCCCTGTCCCCACCATACAGATGGTGCACCACTTCCCCCTCCTGACTCGCCAGATCATGGACCAGAATTTCCTCAAAGCCATCTGAAATTCGTTCCCCATGGCCTCACTAAACTCCTCCCAAGTTCAAGTTTTTGCCTCTGCTGCCTCTGGAGTCCCATGGGCCAAGAAGGCCTAATAAGGCTCCTTCTTCAGCTTGCAGGAATATGGGGTGCCAGACGCACTGATAAGGGCTATTCGGCCCCTGTATGACCGGTGTCAGAGCTTAGTCCACATTGGCAGCAGTAAGTCAGACTCGGTTCCAGTGAGGGTTGGGCTCTGTCAGGGCTGCCCTTTGTCACTGATTCTGTTCAGAATTTTTATGGACAGAATTTCTAGATGCAGCTAGGGCGTTAAGGGGTCTGGTTTAATGGCCTCGCGATTGGGTCTCTGCTTTTTGCAGATGATGTGGTTCTGTTGACTTCATCAGGCTGTGATCTGCAGCTCTTACTGGGGCTGTTCGCACCCCAATGTGAAGCTGCTCGGATGAGAATCAGCACCTCCAAATCTGACCCCATGGGCCTTAGCCGGAAAACGGTGGAGTGCTCCCTCTGGGTTGGGGATGAGGTCCTGCCTCAAGTGGAGGAGCTCAAGTATCATGGGGTCTTGTTCACAAGTGAAGGAAGGATACAACGGGAGATCGACAGGTGGGTTGGTTCGGCATTTGCAGTGATTCAGACTCTGCATTGGTCGATCGTGGTGAACAAGGAGCTGAGCTGAAAGGCAAAGCTCTAGATTTACCGGTTAATATTCGTACCCTCACCTATCCACCCAGGTTTGAGCTAAATGCAACAACATGTGACAGTTTAGTAACAAAGAACAGTATCTCTGAATACCTAACACACCAAACCTGGAAGTAGATGGACTACAGAAGCAGGAGACTACACCACCAGACGGCACACCTGTAAGATAAGAACAAAAAACTGGGGCTATAATTTCCATGCACTCAGTGAAATCAGTAAATAAAAAACTGGAAAAATACCATGTATGATGAGTCTTGCATCCTGTTGTGACATTTCAATACAGCCAGAATGCAGCTTAGAGAACATGATCATGATGGATCCACCCTGTCTTGTATCAACAGTTCAGGCTGGTGATGGCAAATTTTGGGCCCCATAGTACTAACTGAGCATCATTCAAACACCACAGCCTACCTTTGTATTGTTTCTAACCATGTCCATCCCTTTATGACCACAGTGTACCATCTTGAAAGCTATGGTCTGAGTTATGTATACTTAATAAAGTGGCCTCTGAGTGTATATACAGAAATGGAACTCTAAAATGCACAAATTGACCACATTAAAGCACGTCTATAAGGATCCTTCCTGTTCCGACGTTGTTACCTGCTATTTGCCTTGTTGTTGCTGTTGCCATGGAAACGTCTCAATATTCACATTGGGAGGCTGAAATGAAATAACAGATGGTGGGATGCATGTAGGTGCATGACCGGCAGAAACAAATTATCACTTCTTTTTAATCTCCTGTTTAAATCACAATTGGCTGAGAGACTGCAGGTGAATGCGCTTATTGACAGTCATTAAATTCAATTATCAAACCGCTGAATAAAGACAACATACACATTTTAAAAAAGACAAAATACTCCAATTATCACAGTTTTATGATATATATTAGGCAGAACAGGTTCATCTGAGGACTTTGGTGCTTTTTTGCATAAGTTTAAAAAAAATAACTAAGAAAATAAACAATGAACATAAATTAACAAAACAAACAAGAAAATGTACATATAGTCAAGAAAAAGAGCAAAAGTAATCCCCAAAGAAAACAGAAATGAATAGAACATAATCAAGCAAATCAAAGGATTAAAATGAAAAAAACAAATGGAATTAACAAAGTTTAAAAAAACTGGACAAAAGGACAGAAAATGAACAAAAAACATCAAAATAATCAAACTGAAAAAAATGGACACAAAAAAGGAGGAAAATGAAGGAAATCAGTAAAACCACAGACAAAACTGACAAATTAATAAAATAACTGAGAAAATGAACAAAAAATAAACAATGCATTTAGAGACAGATTTAACACACTACCAGTTTGTAGCCGCACACGTGATTTGTTGGAAATAAGAGCATCCTTTAAGTAGATTTCTGTGAGAATGTCAGAAATGTCACAATGGATCAAATCCAGTTCAGTGACAGTTTATAATTTCACTGTTAAAACCTTGTTGTTATTGTTGCTGAAGTTTGTTTCACACTTGTTGCGATTTTAAGCCTCCAATCAGCCCAGAGCTACAATTAGAGTCAATCATCCGTCGGGTTCAGAATCAGACATTCTCAGTAGCTTTATGATGTTAATGGACGTATTTATCCAAAACGAGACAAATGAACACAGCCACTCCTCATGTAACCTCAAATTAACTCAACTGCTGCAAATAAACGCAATTAACAAGAGAGTCTGTAATTACCCGGTGTGCACTGCTGCATCTCAGGCTCACTTTAAGACTGTAAACGGTCAGTGTGATTATAGAAATCACCAATATTTATTAAAACACCATTCATTCTTCAAACTAGAAAGCACTCAGGGCTCAGACCTCTGCTAAAGCAGCTTGGTTTCTCCTCGTTAAAGGCACTCTGGCCCTCCAGGATCCAGATCAAAGTTTGTGGTATGGTAAAATCTATAATTATTTTTATTCCTTTTTAACACTGTCTGAATAATACAACTGGGCACACAGCTCCTATCACAGACACAAAGTCAACACATCAAATTAAACTCCTTTGCTCAGAAATGCTGTACAGGTACACTATAGTAGTAGTAGAACTTTGTGAAAGACAAAAGAGGGGTATAGTATCCACACCATAATAAAATATGGAGATGAATATAACCTGTGAAATTCTGCCAGATAATGGTAAATTACCCCAAAATACATGCTTATCTAGCAACACATGGTAATAGCCATTCATGATGTCTGTAGCCAAAGATCAAGTAGGGGAGACTGGGTATAGTTGTAACACTTTTTGCTTCAGCCCCATAACTCAATGATTTTTTGAGCTACCGTTCTCAAAATTTTATATAAAATACCCACATTTGTTTACTATAAATAGCACCAACTCAAAACCCTGCAAACATATCACAGACCTTGTATGTTAATGTCAAATACATGCCGTTCCTCTGTTACAACTGACCCCACTATCAGGATGGGTTGTAACACATGCTGGGGACAGTTATAACAATTAGACAAAAGAAGTAAAACAGATGCCACACCATAGAATATTGTTACTGCAATCAAATTCAAAAGGAGCTAATATTTTCCACAAAATAATAAAATGTCTCAGTTTCAACATCATGTTTATGTTCAATTGGGAATAAAATACGAGATGATGACATTTGCACATCATTGCATTCTGTATTTATTTATGTTTTATTCACATTTTTTTACATCCCAACTTTTTTGGAATTGGGGATGCTTTTTTTATAAATATCAGCAGGCATGACTTTTTCAGTCTTTTCTTTTCCACTGCCTAGACATGCTGTGAAATTAATAAAATCAAGAAATTATTCTTACTCTTATGTAAGAGGTTGGTTGTAACACTTTTCAAATATATGTTCCAACCCACCCTGTGAGCTATTGTTTACCTAACTGTATTAATATACTGGTTTGAAATGAGCAGGGAGGAAATACATCAAGTTTTGCCTAAGAAACAACAATTTAATTTACTGTAAGTCAGATGATTTTGTCAGCAATTATACGAACAAAACTTAGTGTTAGTCAAAAATTTACTTTCCATTTACTTTGTTTTTTTCTCATTAAAATTTTAATGCACCTGTTTCCAGCCTTGACAACACCCATGTGAGACTGAGTAGGAAGTGACTAAACACTGAAATGATCATATGACTCTTATCTTTGATTGGTAGTGTTCTAACTCACCCCGTTACAACTATACCCGATCTCCCCTAAATCAAGTGATGTGCAAATATTAACTACAATGACCTATATCACCCTATTAAATGAAGCAGAAATACCACAAATATTCACACCGTCTTTGATTTCAGCACAGAGACGTGTGTTTTAGCTGTTGAGTCTAGTGTGATTTGCAGAACTTATGCTTCTTATGTAACACAAACCTGACCTCTCTATGTGTAACTAAACAGTCTGATGTAAAGAATTCTCAACAACCCATATTTCTCGTCTTTGATTTGGCAGATGTAACATTCGTTCTTGATTCTTCATGAGCTGTAGTGCGGCCAGTGCAGGTGTCACTGGTGTCCCCCAGTTTTTTTTAACATGACTGAAAACATTTTGTGAATATTGTGTGTTTGAATCTGCAAGTGGTGCAGTATTTGCATATTCAAGTCCGTGTCACTGTACATACATGTGATAATTACTTTTTAAAGAGCCCTCTAGGATGGAATGTTTGTGTGAATGTGTTTCAGAAAATGGGAGCAGAGTGAGGAAAGAAAAGATGATGGTGTTGGGTTGATGGAGGGGAATTCCAAGTTTCTACTGACTATTATATAAAAGCAATCACTCAGTAGAGGGGGGTATTTAAATGTACCGTATATAAAAAAGTGTAGAAAACAGATGGTTTCAGTCATGAAAAATAATTATTATCTAATGCGGTAAAGTGAAAGTAACAAGCTGGTGTTGAAAATATAAGGATTACAGATGAAGTATGGATATTTGTATTAAAATGTAGGAAATAAACGTGCAACAGTGCAAGGATGATTAAGCGCAAAAACATAACTTTGACTCACAGGCGGCAGGGTTCTTAGAATCCTTGTTGATTTTAACACATGGCTGCATCACAGATAAAAAAAAGAAGATCCTTTATCAGTCCAGTGCCAGGGAAATTTACAGTGTTACAGCAGCCAAGAGCCAGAGGTGAGTAGTACTCAAACACAGTTAGGCCACTAAGAGTATTTTTTTTCCTTAAATGTACTTCTTGAAAGTAGTTGTTTTACAGAGTACCTTTTACTCTTTTGCAATCTAATTTGTGATGGTTACAAATTCAAATAAATCCAAATAAATTCACAAGTACTCAAAAGTTAACCTATAATGTTCAAAATAAGCAACAGAATGAGCAAAAAAATGATCAAAATAGGCAACGACAATTAGCACAAATAAGCAAATTAAGTGAGAAATGGAAAAAAAGGAATGATATTATCAAGCAAATAAACAAACATGCATACTATTACCATCCTCGTGTACACATGGGTTTCCTTATCAGGGAGTGTTTATGTGATAAACGTGGATACTCAAGTGATTAATGGGCTCATGTTTCACCCTAATGCAATGTTTTTCATCTGACATCTTCATATGTCCCTAGTAATTGTTCATTTTGGCCACAATTCACATTCTATAAATGTCAAAAGACTCAGACTAAGATTGTGATATATACATGTACAGGAAGCAACAAAATCAACAAAATAAGCAACATAATAAACAAAAAACAAATGAAGTGAAGAAATACCGTTGCAGCGTGAGCGTCTTTTGTCTTGGTGATATGTGCGTAAAGCGTGTTTAGTCTGGTTGATTGCCTTGACTTGCATTCATGAAATCCTGTATATTGTGAATTTCACACACTATGTCAGAGCTCAGCAAACAGAACACATGCCTCTGCAGCTGCCAGAAATTAAAAAAAGGAATGTAATGTCTGTAAAAGCCAGTGATTCATATCCATTGATTATCACAGTTTATATGACACATGATTAATGGGTTAATGTTTCTCCTTAATTGCTGTTGATTTCATGTGAATGGCAGGGAAGAGAAAAGAGCCCAGTGTGTCCTAAAACCACCTAATGACTGGGAGGTAACAGGAGGTTTGAGTTGGGACACCAAATAACAAAAATTTACAAGCAACATGTTTTAAGATGTGTCTAAAGTGCATATCAGTTTTTAAGTATGATGTTGTGATGCTGAAAGTTATGCTACTATCTCAGTGGGTTATGACTGCTGGCGATACATTATAAGACAAAACATCTCGGAGCATTCGCGGGGCTTCTCATTTTGCTCATGTGAATCGTAGAGCCTTAGGCTGGTTTCCCCCCTGTTAGTCCGGTACAGTGGTTCGATTGGACCCACAAGTTGTTACAATGTTGCAACTCTCAACAAGTTCGGTCCACATTCATCCCAGTGTTTTTGCAAACGAACCAACCACTATGAATGTTGTTTATCCCCCCACTCATGTGGTGGCGCTGTTTACACAATACTGTGTTTTGGGTGACGTAAGTGAGAGCCGATTGGCACCGCATTTGTAGAGGGAAAAATCCAGCAGACAAAAATATCAGATTTAGCTTTATTTCAGAATAATGAATGGTACTATTTTCCTTGTTTTTGTGGCGATTTGTTATTATCATTTGTTTGTGCAAAAAGCACAAATACTGCTGTTGTTCCAGCATGGAAATCGTATTTGGGTCGAAAACACTGTGCGCTTCTTTTTGGCACGGAAAAGATGGATCAAAAGACTCTGACGTAGAGAAGTTTACGAGCTTCTTGAAATGTACGTCACAGCTTGCTATGGAAGCCTCTGTGGACCAAAAAGTGCTACATTACAGACAGCTGGACTGAATCGAGACCGGACAGAGTTCTCACTATCAGGGAACCGCAGTGGAGTTCGGATGGAGGTGTACCAAACTGTACCGAGACCAACTTATGGAGGTGTTCTCAGTATGGTTTAGTCCAAACCAAAACAAACTGGTTCGCTTTCACACTAGCCCAAACGAACTAAACTTGCGTGTTCTGGACTTCAGTCTGCTTTAAGCGGACTAAATACTGCAGGTGTGAAAGCACCCTCACTCTCATGTCACTGGAAGTTTGACCATGTTCAAATAAATTTGTGCGACACATTTTCTCACAGGTGTCTTGAGCCCATCTCAATTTACTGTACCGTATTTTCCGCACTATAAGGCGCACCGGATTATAAGGCGCACCATCCAAAAATGTCACATTTTTAATTTT
>JAQQAE010009415.1:0-14622 GCA_029823295.1 Pseudamia nigra
TCGGCGATTATGATTGGTGCTATACAAATAAAGTTTGATTGATTGATTGATTGATTGATTGATTGATTGATTGATTGCTGACTGGACCACAACTCTCTCTTCCTTGTTTTTGAGCAAAAGTGACAAATGTTAGACCGTTCACAATTTAAACTTGCTGGGAGTAGAAGATGTGTGACATTGGTGCGTTGTCTGCTTATACTGGCGTAATGCTTACTAATTCTGCACACATGTAAAATTGGCAGTGGAATAGAGGGCACCCTCCTGGGGGTATGCACAGCAGATTGGCTTCTTCCTCTTCCACGTCTCTACTGTACCTCCTCTGTGGATGTGCACTTTGTTGCCTTCCCCTCTCTCTCCCAGCGTTATACTGTCTCTATCAGCGTTTCAGCAGTCTCTGTTACACACTATCTGTGTTTCTGTTCAGTTCAGCCTCCTGCTCTATCTCTGAGCTGTCTGACCAGCTCGTACAGAATGGAGTCTTGTACTGAAAGCAAGGCGGTGGTGATGTGTAATTTTCTTGTTTCCAGTACAGTGTTCTAACACATCTCTCTTATTCTCGCAGATGTAAAATCTCTCACAATTGCTCCGACATGCATAGTCAGCTTTCTCGAGTTAGTGAGAAAAAATAAACCACTTTATCTACATGTACTTTTAAAATATCAGGACATGGATTTGTTGAACGCAAACTTAGTGATTAACCAGGGAGGTTAAATAATGTGTAGGGCAAATTGCATACAGTGTTGCCTGGGTTACGAGTTTAATCAGTTCCAGGAACAAGCTCGTGAAGCGGAAAACTCGTGAGCCAGGACCAGTTTAACCAAAAGAATACATGTAAATCCAATTAATCTGTTCCAAGACCCAAGAAAACTCCCCTACAATTCATCATTTTCTTTTCTAATTTTTATTCACTGGTTTTGGCCTGTTTCACCACACTTTCATCATTGTCGTCACTTTCAGTAGACAATGATCTTTTGCGAAAATAGTGAATCCAAAGAGGTTTTGCCTCTGCTGCACCTTAAAATGTTACCAAAATGAGCGACGCAAATGTCATTCACTTGGTCTGATACATGATCAGTGTGCACTTTCTCTGTTTTTTTTTTTCTATGAAACCTCGGAACAGTTCATAGTGACACAACATCTCCTTCATCTCTTTGTTGTCATCACCTCCTCCTCATCATCCTCCTCATCATCATCCTCTTCACTGGTCCGCTCATCTCCTGTTTCACCTACATCCACATCATATGACAAGTTTTCTTCTCCTACTTAGGCCCCGTGATGAAAAAACACAAAACCAAGCACTATTTCAGGTGAAAAAAGGCACAAATATGAAACACAATACAGCGCCAGTTTCACGTCTACGTTTCCAGTCGGTCGGTGAGTAGGGCGCTCTCCTTTTGCTCTCACTCATGAGAACTATTTTACTCACAACCCGAGTTTTTGCTCATGAGCTGGTACAAAAATTTGCCCGATGTCTTCTTCATAACCCAAAAAATTCGTATGCCGAAGCACTTGTAGTGGAGTAACACTGTATTGTACTTTTATTTAGAAACTGTCACAACAAATGCTGTAATAACTTCCTCCTCAGCTGTTAGCATCCAGTTAGCAGTCACTTAGGATAAATACTGCGGTGTGCAATATGTGTGCGTCATGTAGGAAAAATATAATTTAGTGATATGTTGATGTTGTGCATGGCACATCGTCACCCTTGACTTTGTTAAGTTGACTCTGTTGACTTTGCGCTTTAGATTTCCAGAATCGAGACTTTTTGGATTGACTGATCCTCATTACTTAGGGCGCGTTCACGCCAGGATAGTCCAGGGGACGATTCGATTGGGTGGGGAACGCTGAGAAATTTAACACTTTCATCTGGTTTGGTTCACGTTCACACTGCACGTTACTCAAGCGGACCAAACCTCTTTACGACGTCACGCATTTCCTTCAACTGCTCGTTTGAGGTGGTACTGCCCGAAACGAAAACTGACCCAGAAGAAACAAAACACAATGAAGAAGAAAACCGAGCTTATTGATTGGCTGGGACTGTTCAGCCGCTTGTTCATCACAAGTAATCAATGCAGCTCCAGTAGATGTGTGTATGTGTTGCATAGGTTTTTCACCAGAAGCTGCCCAGGACGGACAGACGTGAGGCAGCGAGCTACTTAGCGCGTTGCTCGGTGTAACCACCGCCGCTTTCGTCACCGCTCTCATTCACTTCCTCCTTCAGTATCGGTGCTTTTGTTCAGCATGATGGACAACTCGCTGCCAAGAGCGACATACTACGACATGCTGCGGTGTTCACACAGATGCCCAGAGAGGTATTGCAAGGATTAAAATGTTTTAAGATCACTTATATGTCGAAAAATCATACATAAGAGAGACAAACATCACATCCCTCAATAATAAATACATCATGCTCTACGACCTGAGGTTGTGAACCATGTTGAGTAGTAGGTCCCTGTCTAATAATGTCCAACTAACAGCTACATTTCCAACCTCACACAGTAAACAAACTGTTATGGGGAGTTCCGTGTATGACCGAAAAAGGAAAGCTTTGATGAAAATGCAGACTCATTCTGAGTATATTAATATTTAATGTTTCATGAATCTCTGACATTGTTTGTTTGTTTTCAGTGTGAGATTTTTCTGTCAGTATGGCATGGTGTCCCATAGACTAGATACAAATGGTCACTGCGACAAATTTGAAGCAATATTTAATGTTTATTTGACCTTTATTTAATCAGACAACTCACTAAGAACATATTTACAATAGTGACCTGGCAAATGGCAGAGCAAAGGTGAAGCATCTACTTTCTTAAACTGGCTGTGACATAACATAACATACTATTTGGTTTGAAAAAGACAAAGGTGGAAAAGAAAATGAACTAAATTACAATCAAACAGCTAAACTATGAGGTGATGCTGAGGAGATTGTGATTCGTGAATGTCACATGACGAATCCACTGTGTGTCTTTTCACCTGGACACAAAGGGCCAGAAGACACCGGAGGAACTTAACAGACCAACAGACACGACCTGCACATGAGGCTCCAGGTGATGTTGAACCTACTTTATTACCATTTCTGTCCAACAAGCTGACACAAATATATTGAAATCTTTTGTTGAAAAAGTCTTCCCGCTTTCTCAAAGTTGCATCGTCCCCATTGTGAATAGTTGATGGAAATTTTTGTGGCCTCTTGTGACACACATTTACCCTGTTGAGTAAAGGCTTTAGTGATAAATGCCATTCCACTTCACTTCAACCAAGGTAAATATCAGTTCAACATCCAAAAAAATCCTGGAGCAAAATCAATACCTTTAGGTAGACTTTGATTTGTGTGATCAGCTTGTTTTCAAGTTATTGTGATATAAAAAATGGTCATTTCTGGCTGTAGTAACAAGTCCTGGTCCAGAACGTATCAAACACCATTAACTCACCTAATGGCTCTCTATGTCATGTATCCATCATAGTAGCTTGGTAATCACTGACTATATTTACATGTGCACTAGTATTCCCCTATTATTCTGAATGTAGAAGTATTCTGGATCTGACAGGAGTCATGTAAACAGCATTTTCCGATTGGGTATTCAGAAGCAGGTCCTTTTCTGAATAGAACATTTCCAAATAGGATGTGTTAATATTATAGATTTATGAGGAATCTTTAGACATACACTGCCTTGCTAAAACAAAAAAGTCACACACTTTAATATTTCATTGGACGTCTTTAGCTTTGATTATGGCATGCATTCAGTGTGCCATCATTTCAATAAGCTTCTGCAATGTCAAAACATTTATTTCCATCCAGAGATGCATTACTTTTTCACCAAGATCTTGTATTGATGACGGTAGAGTCAGACCACTCAGCTAAGTCTTCTCCAGCACATCCTAAAGATTCTCAATAGACTCCATCCATGTGTGAAAACAATGCCTCATGCTCACTGAACCCCTCCTTCACACTTTGAGCCTGATGAATCCTGGCATTGTCATTTTGGAATATGCCCTTGTCATCGGAAGAAGAAAAAACGATTGATGGAATCACCTGGTCGTTCAGTATATTCAGGTCGTCACATGACCTCATTCTTTGGACACATACTGTTGCTGAACCTAGACCTGACCAACTGCACCAACGCCACATCATAGCACTGCCGCCACAGGCTTGTACAGTAGGCACTAGGCATGATGGGTAATCACTTCATCCTCTCTTCTTATCTGGACTCATCAGACCACATGACCAGGGGCAAACATCTGTTTTGATTGTTGGGGAGAGAATAAACAGTAAAATTTCAGAGGGTAGTTTTTTTGGGGGGACACAAAAAAATGTCTCTCTATACAGTATATGTCTTCCCTTCCTCTCTCTCTCCCCCACCATCTAACTTTTTCTCTCTCATCCTCCTTCTTCTCTCTCCATCTTCATTTTCTCTCTTTCTCTCTCACCTCCCCAGTCACCTCTCTTTCTCTGTCCCTCTCTACCCCCTTCTTATTGTCTTATTTTCTATTTTGCAATACTGTGATACTAACTTGCGTCGTCCCTGTAGTTTTATGCTTCTGCCTCTGCCCTAGGTCTCTAGGTCTCTAGGTCTCTAGGTCTCTAGGTCACTCAGTCTCCTGATGTCCTTGCTGTGTGTTTGCTGGTTCTGGACCGGTCCAATGTCTGTGGTCGTCGTCCAGTATCTGTGTTGTTTGTTGTTCTAGCTCTACTCTTTTCTTTTGTCTCTCCTCTGTCCACTAACCCCAACCGGTCCAGGCAGATGGCCGCCTACCCTGAGCCACTGGGTCTGCTTGAGGTTTTTCTCTTCCATTAAAGGAAATTTTTCCTCCCCCCTGTCGTCCTTGTCTTGCCCCTCGGTGGTTCTGTTGGGTTTACTCTGTATAGTCACGAGGTCTTGGCCTCGAATTGTGAAGCGCCTGGAGATAATTGACGATTATGATTGGCGCTATAAAAATTGAATTGTTTATGTAAAACATAGCGGACTTTGGCCAAAACAGCTGAATTTTCACTTGTCATGTTGCGTATATGGTGGATGAACAAGTGGAGATAAAGAACTTATTAACTGCCTGCTCATTAAGGTTTTAATGTCTTACTCACCAGCCTCCTCATGGATACTTTCATTCAAGACCACTTTGAGGATGGGGGGGGGGTTTCAATGTGGCTTCAAGTAGTACCACTTGTATTATGCCTTTAAACATTACTAAGCTATTTGAATGAAAAATCATTTGGTTTACAATGTGATTTTTGGTGGGGATAACTGTAAGGAAGGGGGGATCCGGACCCCCCCCCCCCACACACACACACACACCGGATTGACGCCCATGCACATGACCTTTTTACATTGCTCCAGAGTCCAATCTTTGTGCTCCCCAGCAAATTGAAGCCTTTTTTTCCAATTAGCCTCACTGATATGTGGTTTTCTTAAGGCTGCACAGGTGTTTAGTCCCGATCCCTCTGATCCCTCTGTGGAAATGCTTTTTTCTTTCATGACTAAACATAGAACTGAGTTTTTTTGTAATTTGATTTCACCAAACGTCACAGTCATTCAAAATGTTTTTCTGACCCCATTTCTTCCATAAAGATGATGGTTCCCCACTGTCCATCCAGTTTTAATGCGTTGGACAGTTCTTAACACAATTTTATTAGTTTCATCAGTCTCCTTAGATGTTTTCTTTGCTTGATGCCAATAATTGGATCCTTCTGAAACAGAGTCACATCTTTTCCATGACCATAGGATGTGATTGTTCAAGAAATGAGAAGCTACTCAGTTAGGGTTAAATAACTTGTTGCCAACTGAAACATAGTCACCCATGTGGTAATTATGTCACAGGAGGCTCTTACCTATTTGCTTAGTTAAATCCAGGTGGTGACTTTTTTTTTGGCCAGGCAGTGTAAATACAGTACATGTGGAATGGTGAAATATATAAATTAACAGACAGACATTGGAATTTTTTCCCCCATATTTCTGTGGTAATGACTTTGATTAATCACACATAATGGCCTTGGGATCTTATAATGATTGTATACAAGTTCCAGAAGTGAAGATAAACTATAGACAAAAAAATGCTTGTTTCTGCACTGAAATTGGACATTTTAACATGGAACTGTATGGGGATTGACTGACGTTTAGAGCTAGCCCACAGTGGATACTGAACATACTGCTGTTTTTAACACTTGCATATAACCCACCTCTCAGCCATGGAGGCCAGCCAGTGGTCCCTCGTTTATCGTGGGGCTTACGTTCTAAAAGTTACCTGCGATAGGCGAAATCCGCAAAGTAGATTCCTATGGAAAAACTCACCCCGGCTAATGCATGATTCACACAACGCCCATAGATTTGTTTGAGAAACAAAAAAAAGCAAACGCTTTCCTACAAAAAAAACACGATGGCCTCCCGAAACAACAAATTTAATTTCCATGATCAACCTACAAAACTGGACACACAAGAAACCACCAAGAGTGACCCACGCGTCACAGCCTCCCAGATGAACAAATGAACAAAACACTCCAAACAGACTAACATGCCAGAAACCAAACCAAACTCAGAACAAAACAGAAGAACATTAAGCATTAGGAAAAATGAAGCCCCTCTCTGCTTTCACATAATGGTATGATCCTATATCCTCGATGTGAATGGCCAAATGGCAGCCAAGCTACCCAATCAAAACACAGCTCTGTTCTGACCAAAGCCAAACAGGGATATAAGAAGAACATCCTTGCTCATTGGTCATGTAGACAGTGAGTTTGGAAATTTTTGTTTTTTGTTATAAGGGGAAAAAACAGAATTTATGCACTTGAGTAATTTGAGTAGTCACTGTGTACAATATTCTGTCCTGTCCTCCAACCAAATATGACCACGGCAGTCGTATGTTCATGTACTGAATTACAACCTACTGTTACGTTTTTGAGTTATGCGCCCTCACGCAAATGTCAACACTGTGGTTTTGTGTTACATCATCATGTTTGGCGTCGTGTTACGTCATCACATTTGATTTTTCTTACCAATCAAAATACAAAACCCACAGAGGGAGGAGTCGTGTCCACTTCACTGTGTGTGGTCTATAGCAAACATTTCACGTGATTGGAAACCACAGTAAAACATATACATACATGAAATTCTTCTCTGCACTTGACCCATCACCCCCTGGGGGGGCAGTGGACAGCCACTGTGGAGTGGTTAAGGGCCTTGCTCAAGTGCCCACAGTGGTGATTGGAACTGGCAACCCTATGGTCACAGGTCTGCTGCTCTAGCCTCTTGGCCACCACTGCCACCATTATGGCTTGTGTTAATCACTACTGACTTACTTACCAAGTTGAAATCCACAGAACAGGCATCAGTCACAGAACATACGACCAAAGAGGTCGTTTCAGGTGCAGGACAGATTGTGCCCGGAGATGTACTGCAGAAGTTGCTATGTGGCTAACATCCAACATGGATTTGGATATCAGGGTGATTGTCACAAACAGATACAGGATGTTAAGTTGATTCTTCAACACATGCTAAAGATGATATATTTTTCCATCATATGCTTGTAAATTTTAATGTAAAGATCGCTTCACCCTTCACCCCGCTGATGTAGACTGGCATAGATACTGTGTTGGTTTCTCTCAGTGACTAATTCAAATTGTGGCCTCATTTTGACTTTGTGTTCTGCCTGAAGTAACAGTATGTTCAGTTACAAACCAAAAGTAGGTACCAATGCGCAGCCTTATTTATTCGCTTCAACAACTATTCTGAGCAAAACACCAGCTATAACGTTCCAAAACCGTTCAAACATCGAAGGCCTTAAAGGGTGTCAAGTGAATATGTACTGGAATGTGATTAAATGTATTTCATAGAGCTCTGAGTGCTGACAAACAACCTACATAAGGCTCACAGTGTTGCACAGCTGTTCCTGAGGAACATCAGGGCCTCTCTGACAAATTTTACCATGACTCAATTCAGGAGCTGTCACCCCTCCAAACAGATCTGAACACAGGCAGCGAAAGTATGGCTAAAGGGTCGAGACTGCTGGTTGGAACGGCACGAAACAAGCCTTGACTACTTAAATCCGCTTTGATCTGCATTTCCTGGAGAGGGGATTGTCTGCTCGGTCCTGTGGTAGCACTTTTGTACCAGCCAGTGCTCTTCGCATCATCTCTCCCTGCGTGAAGGAGTCTTGATTTGCCTTTCTTTCCCCACCCTCTGTCTCTGTTTTTCTCTATCTCACAGGGGCATGTGCATGCATATACATGTAAAAACACATCCAAAAATTCACATTCACACATTTTTCTGTCATACACATTCTCCTCCTTGCTGTCTTTCTCAGCCCCCCTTACCCTTTTTCTCTCTCCATTTTCCCTTTGACTTACACTGACACTAATTCCCTTTCTTCAAGGACAAGCATCTCACGGCACATCATCTGAATAAGACTTTGAGTCGCCGTGGCCTCCCAGGGCTTAAGTCCGCAGAGCCCTTCTTCCCGATCCCCTTTTTAATGTTCCAACACCAGCCTAGTCCCGTCAATAAATATTAACATCCAGAGGGATGAGATATGGTCTGATTAGGCCGTCTGTTCACCACATGGGTCTCAGGGTGGCTGTATCTCAGCTGATACTGAGGAAGAATTGTTGAGCTAGTGACCCACACTTCAAAACTAAAAAGACTGTGAAGTTCTCTCATATGCTGCTCAGGAACTGTCATCAATGGTGCCACTAAATCAGCTGATGAATTTGGTGTTTGAGTATCCTGTTGCAGACAAACTGTTTCCCACATTGAATTCAATCATTTTGTCAAAGCCTTAAGTGTGTGTTTTGACCAAGTGGCAACCTCGATGCTGGTGAGTTACTGTAAATGCGTATGTCAAAAACTGCCTGACTTTCACTGTCCACTGAAAAGTGAATCAGTTCCATGTTCAAATGTTCCTCTTCAGAGCAGAAATAAAAATATTTACAACGACCCTTTTAGTCTCTGTCGTTTACTTCCCCCTCAGTGAACACTGTACGAGGGGTTAATTTCTACGTAACTCACCTGTTTAGATGATCCAGGCTCCAACATTTGAATTTAATTCAGGGATTGACAGGGGCGGCCAAAGCATGGGCCTTTACCGTTTCATTTAATCCACCTCAGCTCCAGTCATACTCAACATCTAAGTCAATTTTTGAATTAGAATGATAGGCAGACGTGCCAATACAGCGGGACCCCTAGGCTCCATGTTTGAGCTTCCGAACAGCTCTTCAGAACCCTACGTTTCCCAGAGGGTTTGCCCATTGTTTATAGACAGTGTATGGCTTTTAAGCATTTGGCACCCAGTGCTATGTTTACTGGAGGCATGGCACAATTTCATTAAGTTTAGACGGTAAATTACTTGGTTAGGCTTCTCAAATAGTGGGTAGGGGGGCACGGTGCGATGCCGGGGGGGCATGTGTGACACTGGGGAACATGCTTTTTTGCCATATTGTACTAGAATTAAGTGTAATTGCACATCCACTACAGTAGTTGGCAGTGGTGCGCTCGTTGTCGCTCTATGGTGCAGTGTTTTTTGCACTGAGCAAATGAAATGAAGTGCAGTATAAACCCTCAAAAAACAACATGGAAAAATTTGTAACAGGGATGAAAAGAAAGTCGGAGAGAGACGGCGATAATGAGACAAAATAAAGTCACCCGAACGCTAAGACGAGGAAATATGACGATGCGTACGTATCGCTCGGCTTCACTGTGACAACGGTGGGCGACGAGGAAAGACCGGCGTGTTTACTGTGTCTCAAAATACTGGCAGTGGAAAAGCATGAAGCCAAATAAATGAATGCACCACTTGAATACGTTACACCTCAATCACACTGATAAGACGCTGGAGTTTTTTCAGCAAAGACATGCCGAATATTGCCAACAATCATCCCGCTTTGTGATGCTACTTCACTAAAACCAGCGAGCAGGTGTAAGTTGAACTATAGCCCTTTCTTTTTTGTTTTCTTTAATCTTAATAAGGATTCAATGTAATGCAGAGGTGAACTAATAACAATTTTATAGACAAGTGATACTACTTATAGATGGCGGCTGGGGGGGGGGCTTCCTAGGGGGCGTAACAGAAAATAATAGAAGAAGTACTGGGCTAGGGAAAGGGCATGCACATGTTGAAAAACATATCCTATGAAATTAACAAAAATGGCATTAATTAATTAATACATTAATAATAATAATAATAGAATAACGTTGTATTCCACCTCCTCTGTTTGCTTGTATCACTGTCTCTCAAAATTAGAACAGGTTATGTTAGGGAGGTGGAAAAGAAATTCATAATGTTTGGTGTTACAATGATGTTGTATTCAGATATTTGTACGTTAAGTTTCATTTCAGTAGTTTATTGTAAATGCACATGTTCGTGTGTTGTCTGTACTTCCTGTCTGAAAGTGTTGCTCACACCTTGACACGGCCATGTCGAAGACGTCCTTAAAACTGGGGAACAGACATATGAGCTTTTGTGTGGCTGTGTGGGCGGAAACCGTCTGCGTCTGTGTGACATAAAGACTGCGCTTCCCTTTTGAAAACAGAACGCTCCTCTTACAGCGTGATGCTTCTACCTGTGACTCTTCTCATCTTGCAAGATTAAAGCGCTGTTCTTACCATATTTTCGTGTCTCATCTCATACTTGTCTCTCTTCTGGTTTGGGTAAAGTAATTCCCATTACAGGAGGCAAGTGACAAATTCCTTTTTGATTCATTTAAATGAGGAAAAATACAGATCCACAAATTCAAACATGGCCTTCGTGTTAATTAATTCCTGTCCTCTCTTAATTCATCATTAGGGTGAGGTAAACTTTTTATGGCTCTAACAGCATCATCTTCCTGATCTACAGTAGTTGATCAGCTGGAATTTGTCATAATGTCAAAGTGCTTCATCTGTCAGTCAAACACATAGTGAGAACAGTGTGTTAACATGTCACAGATTGACAGCATCAGTGAGGTGACATTGTTAAAGTGGAAGGGGGTGGCTAGTTTTTTGTTTGTTTGTCTTTATGCTTAAACCTAATTGTAACTAATAACAGTATTACTGTGGTTGTTGGGCAAATGCCCCGTGTGTCCAGAACGTGCCCCGAAGTGTACCTTGTACATAAAAACGGCATGTCAACAATCGCAATATTATAGTGGAATTAAAAATAGTAGCTATGTTGGAGGATTTGTGGGCGTGTAGCGTTCCTCCATAATGTCAGTGACCAGGAGAAAAGCTGCTGCACTTCTTTAAGACTTTTGAACAGCCCATTTGTCTGAGCTCCAGAGTTTTCCCCCTAGTCCCTCTATACCAAACTACTATTGTTTATCTCACTCAATCTGCATGTAGTTACATATTCACCTGTGCACCGAGTGTGTATAATTAGCATACTGGTGTTTGTATCTAATCCACCTGTGCAGGTAAGTAGCCAATTTAACACATAAAAATGCTTTGGGCCACACATACTTGCTGATGTCACTATCACTCAAGCAGAGACGGACAAAACCCACTGTTTGAACCTTTAACATGTGAAGCAGTTTGTGATCTGACTAATCCAAAACTGGGGTCATTGTGATTGGCTGTTACACAGGATTCATTTAGTGTTCTTCGCTACGATTGGTGGAGTGGACTCGATGATTTTACTTTTACATTAAAAAATAAATTGAGACCACACAAATCGTTCAGCTTTTCAAACCATATTTAAATAGAAATTCCTTTAATGATTGAAGCGAAAATGATTCTACAACTATACACTTTGTTTTGATTTTGCAGTACATCATAATACAAATTTGCCAGGTTTTAAAGAACAGTTTTTTTTTTTATAACTGAGGACAGTGATGGCATACGGTATTGAATTTTAAATCTGGTTACATTGAAGGATCTTAAAATGGTTTAAATCACACTGACCAGTAGGAGTTTGTTCCCGTCAGTCTCGGTAGGTCAGGGCTAGGGTTACCTTAGGGGTCACAATGTCCGCTCTTGGTTCTGTCCATACATCTGTCTTCATGCTTCTCCCAGGGACACATCTGTTGCACTGCTTTCCACATAACACTGAAATACACTGTGCCACTGCAAAAAAGGAACACAAATAATTGTATTTTATTCAGTCATTTCCAGACTGTCTTGAAGATGCTCATGGATGTCACAGAATTGTCTTAATCTAAATGAATCAAAAAACCAGAGATGGTTATCTTTGGAATTTTGGATTCCCTAGTTTTCCTGCTGGCTATCTCATCCTATTGGCACTCAAATTCATTTCATACGGAATCCCGGTGTTGTTCTTGACAGAGCTGCCACAGACTCAAATCTGATAAACTATTAATTCTCTCCTTCAATAATAAGTCCATTATCTGTGGCTGGATGGATGTCAGTTACATGGTGAGCACTCTTTTTTGTTGTACATCAGATTGATGCTACTACAACTAGAAACGTCACCTCAACAACCACAACAAGTTACTTATGGGGTGATAAAAAAGCCTGAGTCACTGATGAACGTGCAGAGCTAAATAACTACTTATCTAAAGTATTCTCTTGTACAAAATCAATATGCGAGTTGGGAAGAAATGAGATCAAACTCTTCATACAGTGCAAGGCTTGGCCTGATGACTGAAGTCCACCAGCCACAGGATAGTGTCGCACTCAGTCCTCTTCCCTTGTCCCTGACTCCCAGCTCCCACCCTGAGCCCAGATTCATTACAAGCTGTGGCCAGGGTATTAAGATACGGCCGTATTAACAAAGTTGTCTCTGTATCTTAATTGAATCTACCCCCGCCAGAGCTGAATCTGGATTATGTTTACCTGAAATATAAGCGGCTCGGCAGACGGAACACCGCCCCACTGATAAAACACTGGGTTTGCCCCCCCCGCCCCCTCCAATCCTAATCCCCAACTGTAATTTGTTCCTCGATGGATGTAGCTGCAGTGATGGGAAGCCCTGATTGGGATTCATTCCAAGAACTGGGAAAGCATCTGCAGTAAGTTCATCTGTTAAATAGTGAAGGTGTGTCGTGCTTGGCTGTGTACTAAACACTCACTGCATATAGCTTCACCTGTACAAACAATACTCTGTGGCTTCTTTGCATGTTTATTAATACATGTTCTACTTTTTTGCACTTGAATGATGGAAGTGATCATTTGCCATAGCAGAGTGACCACTATGGCTTTTTCTGATTCCAATTTTGATTAAGCTGCCAAAACAACAGCACATACCAAACAAACTGGGCTAAGTGGAGATCATTACTGCAAAAAACAAATTGTGAGTGTTACAATCTCACTCCCAGATGAGCACCATATATGTTATGATTCACACTCCCGGTTAGCCTAGGCCCGAGCCCGTTCGCTAAGCTACCAACACAAACCCCCATAACTAAATTCCCACAAGTTGAAGCTCAAGAAATTTGAGCTCAAGCATTTCCAGGGTCACAATTCATTCAACCCACTGCAACCCCACAGTTTTATAAAGTGACAAAAATAATGCCAGTATTGGTTATTAATGGACACGGTGTGTTTCACTGGTTCACTTACTGTAACAGTCTTAATTTGATTATCCCGAAGTTTAAGTAATAGACTAGGTAGCATCCACATTTTCTGTTATCTCATGAATCATCTTGTGACCCCTCAAATGTATCTCTTCAAAGGTCCTGACACCCCTGCAGCTGGGTCACATTGCTGATTGATGCCACACCACTGATAGCACCTGTTCAACTCCATTTTTCAGCATGGTTTTGCTTCCTTTACAGGCCAGCACATTGTTTTTCTAGTTGCAGCCTGGCTGGTTGCTATGGTGATAAAATATACATACTGTACATGTTATTTCTGCACAATTGTAGCCTTGAGCAAGACAACAATGATGATGGAAATGCAGCAGCAGTTCTGGAATGACCAATCAATGATCTGCATGATTTTCTATCACATTTATGGTTTTGCTTTTGCTCACTTGGAACCACAAGACTAAAAGTAGCAGTAGATACCTCAGTGTGTAAAAAGTGTACTGAAGTACTCTGTGCCAGCCAACACCAGTAGTGAAGAGGATCAACCTGGGGTTCGCCTGTTCAAAAAAGGCCACTGAGGGCCACACTCTATCTGCTCTGAGATCTTGATCAAACACAAAAAACCCATAATGTACAAAAAATAAAAAATCTCAATATAAAATTATGTTGAAGTCACATGAGCCAAGTCACAATTGAGAAATGCACCTTCTTTCTTTCTTACAAATGAAAAGACTAAAGGTAAAGCCAGACCATCACTCACTAGTTCCTCTCAAACTGCTTTCATTGTAACATGGAGGAAGGGAGTCATTGTGTTTTGTTCTGTCATACTATGTAGCTAAAAAAAATATTAAGTACTGCACCTTCACAAGGAAAAGTTTGGTCCACTCACGTGGGGAGACTCAAATTTCATGGTTCCTCATGGTGTCAAATGTTTTATTTGGATCCTCTAATAAGTTACGTGATGATCCATCTTTAACTTTTTGCTTCGTTATTAAGATATTACAACAAATAATCCGACAAATGACTGTCGTGCTGGGGCTTGATTGACATGTCGCTATGGTAACAGGTCACTAGTGAAGTCGGACCGATTCAGACCTTCATATATTCTATTTATTCAACATGTTCATAGTTATACATGACATACACTCAACTGCAGCTGTGGGTAAGTGTTTACACTAACA
>JAQQAE010009416.1:0-14622 GCA_029823295.1 Pseudamia nigra
CTTGGCTAACGGCTGTTGGCTTCCGGGTCTTTCACGTCCGAGACCCGGAAGTGACTACAGGCTAACGGCTGTTAGCCATTAGCCTGTGTTAGCTTGGCTAACAGCTGTTAGCCTCGCTGAGACCCAGAAGTGATTACTTGTTATCCGGTTAAAACCTCGTTGTCAGAGGTACATTTTTTGCAGTTTTTTTCATCACCAAACATCACCAACAGAATGGAAAAAAAGCTGAAGAAAATGAACAAAATAATCAAGGCAATGAACAAAAATTAACAAGAAAGTTGAGAAAATAATATCCACAAAATAAACAAAACAAATGACAATAATGAATAAAAATGAAAAAAAAAATAAATAAAGTGGGGACTGAATAAAACATTGTGGGTCCTGACACTAAGCTTGAGAAAAACTTAAAACCCATAAATTATTATTGCACAGTCCATGGTATTTATATGGTGACATATATTCTCCAGTAGTTGATGATTTTACTCACTTTCAGTTGCGTCTGAGGTCACACGTCGCTCAGTAGTCAAGGTGACCTCATGCCGGATGACGTGATGAGACAGGCCGCCCTGGGGTCACCAGTCCACAGCTGTCAGAGAAGCCCCCGAACACTGATCACCGAGGGAGGCTCAGTGTTCATTTCATCAGAGTTTACACCAAACCAAAGAACACTGAGTGATGCTAATGTATAGGCGAGGCTTGTCCCGCTCTGGCTGACATGTTGGACAGCTGCTGGAAGTGTTTTTGTGGACGCACTTTTCCTCAGTGACGAGATTCCGACCTCCATCTCAACCCCATACCCCTGCACCCAAGGGACCAGTGCTGACACCACGGAGGAGAGAGGCTTATTATGGGGTGGGATACATGGACACCAGCTCTATTTCTGTGATGTTATGCCATACAGGATCACATTCAGGTTCAATAGTTCACCTCCATGACACTTGTTAATGCTCAGAGATAAGGGCGTCAACCCTGCACGTCCATCCACCCCATCCACAGTAACACAACACAAACCCCCATGGTTCTGTCTATTTCTTGAAGAGTAGTTTGTAAATGTAGTGTTCTTACTGTATGGAGACACCACATGTAACTGTTGGAATCTTTAATAAAAAAACCTGTTTCACATTCAAGCCCATGTTCTGTATTGTTTCTCATTCTGCTGCACCACCTCTTTGATTAACAACTGATTGCAGTAATTCTGAAAGTGCAGTGTTTTCCTTGGTTGGTTTTGTTTGTCAAGTCTTATTGTTCATAATGTGCCAAACATTTTCAATAGGTGACATATCGAGAATACAGTACAGTACAGGCTACTTTTGCACCCAGACATTTTTAAAGAAAAAATGGTAAACAGTCAGCTGAGATGCAAGGTACTGTATGTATGTAAAACCCACCAAAGCAGGTTTTTTGGGACTGGACCATATATCAACTGGGACTGTGACGTCTGTGAATGAGGAATTGAAGCTGACAGCATCCTTTTTACCTTGTTTCCCTGTTTGAGGCACATTTTCTGTGTAACACTAGAGTAGCTGTGGATGGAGATAAACTTATCCAACATGTAAAAGAAAACTAGGGTTTGAAATGCTCTGCGACCCCAGAAGTCATCTAGTACCACATCTAGTAGCTATATCTCCCACTTGGACACAGGCAAGAAACAGTGTTGATTAGTCAAGGGCAAGTCCTACAAGTTCTAATTACTACAGAGCCATGTTGTTGGTATCCGAGCGTAGGCTGGATTGACACTATCTTGGCCTTCCCTGAAAGTGAAGTTCTCTACTTATGTCGCTTATATTGCTCTGAAATCCATTGCCTTCACAAATGCGCAGGTTAGCTATGCCATGTGCTGTAATGCACCCCCATACCATTACAGATGCTGACTTTTGATGGTCCCTCCCCTGTTTAAGGTGGAGGACAAGGTGTCCATGTTTTCCAAAAAGAATTTCTTTTCCTTGCCTCATCTCTTGCGTACAAAGATTTCTTCAGGGTCTGTGAATTGTCTACTAATATTCTAAACTATATGATAGGAAAACCCTTAACTTTTTGCAATTTTACACTAAGAAATACCCTTTGTAAATTATGTCACTATTTGCCAGAGAGTGAAATGATGCTCATGTCATGTTACTAATATGTTGGATTTTCTTACTTACAATACTGCAGCGGAATCCAAAGATGCTCCCCCCCCACCCTCACCACCCCACCGTCCACCTTCTCTATTTATGCTCTGTGATGTTGTGCCATGAGGATCACATTCAGGTTCAGCAGTTCACCTCCATCCCTGTACCTACTTACACTTGTTAATGCTCACAGATGACATATATGGACACAACTGACACCCACCCACCCACGTACACACATTTGTCTTGGGCACAAATGTTTCCCCTGACACAGCGAGCTTCCAGGGCCACACATGCTGAGGGGGCCACTGAGGAGGGGGGAGGCGGTGGTGGGAGTCATATGGGCTCTTGATGAGGATTTTATTCTATCAAAAGGCAATAGTCATTATGGTGCTTTTGTCCCATCAGCGAGTCAAAGCGCGGTGTGGTGGCGTGATGACAGAGGCTGTAGACAACTGGTGTAGAGTTCAGGGCAACAAAGCAGGGGCAGAAAGGCATTAGGAGCCTGGACACACTCACTCAAGGGTAGAAATCTCCACGAGGCTTTGGAGAATGGTGAGAGAATAACCTCACAGCTGGACACGGACATTAACATACATTCAGGACATGTGTTCAAGTGAAGCGTGGGACATTTTTATTGAAGTTAATGTGAAAATTCTTTTACATTTGTTTCACGAATGAAACAGTTTTATATGAGTCATGATGTAGATTTGGGAGAACACCAAATGTGGTTTCTAGTTATCTATAAAAAAATAAAAAAAATCTTTATGTAATGACATTTTTATTGTTTTCTGTGGTTCATTTTGTGGATTGTTTTTGTGAATGCATATTGTGCTGCTTCATGAATTTATTTTATGTATTTCATTTTCTTCATTACTTTGTTTTCATCATTTTGCTGATTTAGTGCTGATTTTGTTCATTTTGTGGAGATATTGTTCTTTTTGAATTGTGTGCATTTATGTTCATTTAACATAGCATTTTTTAATATTTGTACATTGCATTGCTTGATTGCTTTATTCATTCATTTTATGGCTATTTGGTTTATTTTTCTGTGTTACTTTGCTCATTGTTGATCATTTTGTTGATTTTATTGTTCATTTGTGCTTATTGTTGTTCATTTTCCTCAATTTTAAAATGTGCAAAAAAATTGCACATCTTGTTGCATGTTTAACTCATTTTGTGGCTATTTCGTGCATTTTCTTAATCATGTTGTTCATTCTGATAATTCTTTTGCTCCTTTAGCTGATTTACGACTTATTATGACAATTTTATTTATTATTTTTCTCCATATCTGTTCATTTTGGGTTGTATTGTGTTCACTGTTGTACTGTTGTATTTCTTCATTAATTCATTTCATGGATTTTTAAATTTTTCTTCATTACTTTGTTCATTTTTGATCATTTGATACTGATCTTTTTTTATTATTTTATGTTGTCATTTTGTGTAGTATTTTGTTCAGTTTTTTTGCACATTGTGTTCCGTGGCTAACTTGTCTTATGGATATTTTGATTAGATCTTCATTAAAATGTTAATTCTTTATCATCTTAGTGATTTAGTGCTAATTTTGTTCATTATGTGGTATTTTCTTGTAACATTGGTTCATTTTGTTCATTTTTAATGTTCATTTGTGTAGTGTTTATTTTTAGATATTTTTACAGACTGGGTTGGTTATTTAATTAATTTTTATAAATATTTTTGTTCCTGTTTGTGTTACTTTCTTTAGTTTTTGTTAATTTTGCTGACTTATTTGGACCTTTTTATTTTTTGTTCCATTTATGTTCATTTTATGTTCATTGGAGTTCTTTGCTCATTTTTGCATTTTGTGTTGCTTAAATAATTCAGTTTGTGGCTATTTTGTTTATTTACTTCATTCATTTTTGTTCATTTTGTCAATTTAGTGTTAATTTTGTTCATTACATAGATTATGTTGTTCATTTTGTGTACATATGGTTTATTTTCTTGATTATTTTTGTTAATATTTTGTTCCTTTATGTTCATTTTTTTCATTTTATTAAAATTACTTTTGTTTGTTTATAGATATTTCTTAATCATGCTGTTTAATTTGTTCATTCATTTTTGTTCATTTTGTTGATTCAGTGCTTGTTTTGTGGGGATATTAGTCATTTTCATGATTATTTTGTTAATTTATTGTCAATTTCTGTTCATTTCAATATTTACTTGATTTTTAACACTGGGTGCTCATTACTTTGGTTATTCTTCAGAACTACTTTGATCACTTTTTGTAAATTTTTTTCCTTTTTTGTGGTTATTTTTGGTGTTTATTCATTTTCTTGGTTATTTTGGTTCATTCTTGTTTGTTGTCTCCATTATTTCTTTTCATAATTTTGTTTTCATTTTTTATATTTTTTGTGGAAGATTTGGTATATTTTTGCATATTATGTTGCATGTTTAATTAATCTTTCAAAATATATAGTTCAATTTCTTAATAACCTAATTATTCATTTTTTGTTTAATTTAATTGTTTTTATAATTTCTTAAATATTTGTATTTATTTTGTGGATAAATTGATCATCTTCTGTACTATATTGTTAATTTTCCTTCATTTTGTGGAATATTTCGTTTCCTTTTGCCTATTTTATTTGTTCTGTTAAACTTTCCCAAATTTTCTTGGTTACTATTAAGTTTTGTCTGTTTATTTAAATGTAATACTTATTTACTTGACTATTTTGTAATTTTTTAGTTTATTTTTTTCATTTTATGAAATATTTATACTGTATAGCTATTTTATTCATTTACTTACATGTTGTTCATTTTCTTCTTTTATTTTTTTTTACCGAGTACTAATTTTGTTCATTTTGGAACTATTTTGCTCATTTTTGTTCCTATTTTGGATCTAATGATCACAGTTCAACAAGTCTTTAATGTCACTTAAATGTAACTTCCAATTGCTGTATGTTATGTACAAGACACAAGTAAAAGACTAGTTATTGTCAAATGCAAATCATGTTGAAATGTTATATTGTTTTTAAAAAAAAATCAAACAACATTTATGTTACTTAAGTGTAGGCAATAAAAAGCTAATTATTGCGATCAAGATATAATAGTCATTGCAATACATAGCACGTTTTTTCCATTTGACTTTAGGATTTATTCTGTTTAAATGATCAATTAAAACAAAATAAATTATATTTTTTCTTGTGTAATTGCATTTTATTGTGAATATTTTAATAATGAACAAATATTTTCTTATTATGATTGCTTTGTATGTTGATTTCTGAACTGGTCTCTTGTAAATGACATATATAATAACATATATAAAACAATGAATTATATGTTTATGCTCATCAGTATCCACTTAGATAAAAAACATCTACACTTTTGGTCATACGTCCCAATTCTGATGACATTATTGGAATAGAGTCTTACATAAAGCACAAATATCCTTTGCACAAACATGGAAAGAAATTATCGCGAGGATTTTTAACACATCTTCCATTTACCTATGTATGGATTTTTTTTTAAGTGATGACCCTGCAGCCAAAACTGAGCTCTATTGTTGTTTTAATGCCTGTTCTTTTCTCTGGATGCGAGTACGTGCAGAAATACGTGCAATTACACCGTCAAAAAAAGAAAAGAAAAAAAGACTAATTGTGGCTCCTAATGGCGCAAGAAAAAACAAATTACCAGCTGCTTTGAAGTCCCCATGCTTTGAAATTATTTCTATGACACGCTGTTGTTGTTATTAAATGTCAAGCATTAACACCTCCGCATACTTTTACTGTTACTGGGCTGTGGAGGAAACCACAGGCTGTGGATACGTTTTCTCTCCGTGCTTAATGGCGCTTTGATTCATATGGCTACATCGCCATTAGCGCACGATTTTACCCAACATACTTACTTTGTTACTTTTGTGCTTATGTACATTTCATTTTCTTAATTATCTTTATTAATTTCGTGTGCATATTGTTGATTTTTGTTGGTACTTTGCTAATTTCTCCTCATTTTGTGGAATAATGTGTTTATTTTTGTACATTATGTTGCTTATTTCTTCGTTTTATTCATCGTTTTTGTAATTTCTTGCTTACTTTGCTCAGTTTAATCTATTTCTGTTTATTTTTAGTGCTTTTTTCATGTCCTTGACTATTTGGTTCTCTTTTTTCATTTCTGTTTATATTGTGAAATATTTATACCCACTGTTTTGCTTTGTATTTTCCAAGCGTCTAAAAGATTCCTATGACACACTGTTATTGTTATTAAATATCACGCATCGACACCTCCGCATACTTCCTGTTACTGGAATGTGGGAACACTGGATACATTTTCTCTCCTTGCGTAATGACGCTTTGGTCCATATGGATACATCGCCATTAAAGCACAATTTTACGCAGCTCGTGACTTTTGGGGCCGTGAATGCCTCATTGGCGCTGCCAGAATCCTCATCACCATTTTATTCTCGGTATCATCGTGCGCCACCGTCGATCCAGTGATATTTCTGTTACATTCTGACCATAAGTGTAATTCTTTGATTTATCTTTGCCGCGAATATGCGGGAAAATGCAATCTGTGCGTCATGGCGTGCGTGCCCGCTGAAGTGTTAAAAAACGGCCATATGGAGTTTGGGTCTCGTTCAGGACGGGCTGCTGTGCCAAACGCAATAGAACGTGTTAACAATGTCCAAAGTGAAACAATCAAAAACACAAAGGCCTGGTGTTTTCCAATACCTTCCATATTTGGCAGCTTGTTTTCTCTCCATCCCTGCTGTGCTGATGTGCGTGCGCGCATGTGTGACATCCCCTCCGGCAACAGACTGCCCCCCCCCCCACTCCCCTTTTTTTTCTCTGCCCCGCGCTGAATTTTCTCTTGTTATCTGGCAACAGAATAGTAATAAAACCGAGTGACTCCAACATGTCTGCTGGTGTGTCGCCTCCTACTGCAGCTTTGCACGCAGCTCCAGCGCGAACACATCAACATCTAAAATCTCCAGCGTAAACAGGAGCTCTATTTGTCAACTTCGACGATATTAAATCGTGGAATTATCCTGCCAAAATTTATACTTACTTAGATTCTTTGCGTATTTGGGCTTAAAGGTGAAGATTAAAATTTCAGAACCTTTTCCTGTCCTATAATGGCTGGAGATTGTTTATCTTGCAAGTCCATGAGAATTTTCGTATGTCTGGATTTGCAGTAAATATTTACAAAATTCTGGACACATTTGTCTGAAATTTATGACAGATTTAAAGAACAAATTTCAAATCCGGACGAGCTGGACATTGAAAATTTTCTCCACATCACTCGTTCCTATCGATTTGCCCTGCGTTGATTATTGCCGCTAAAGGTGAGAATTTGATCAGGTACATGTTACCTCTGTATTGAAAAAGATCATAGATTATATTGGTTAAACTTTAAGTTGCGCATGGATTTACACATGGATGTTCATTAAATATTAAGTAACCTTTAAAATCATTTTGCTTCATTCTGAAACAGAATTCTAGTAAAATTCACAAATCTGACCCAGCTGACCTTTACCTTTTTCTTGTTCCCAAAATGTGCTGAAAAGCTGAGAAAACTCGCTTCAGCCTGCGTTGATCTTTGCAGTTGAAGGCGCCAATTAATCACCTACACGACTCAAAAAGCTGGCTGCAGTCTGTTTATAAAAGGGCTAGACACACAATATCCAATTAACACCTTTATTCAATTGACAGGAAGGCAACAAGTGGACTAATTACATGAATATAAAAGGAAGCACCACAGTGCAGTCGTTCCGTTTCAAACAAATATGATCATAGTGGTTCTGCATATAAACACATATTTACAGCCTTCGACGTTTTGTACAAATCCATATAAATATGACCTGAGTTTTGACGCGCTCTCTACAACAAGCCCATATGCATGATTTGAATGTAGCATGGATCAACTGCACAGTTTTGTCAATATTCGGTTTGTGTTTTAAGCTACTGGTTAAAAAAAAACTTTGCATATTCATTTACAAAAGGAGTTAAGGAAATACAACAGAAGTGATAAATAATTTAAAAAACCACGCCAGATGTCCTTTAAATATGTTGCCACAAGTGATTAGGACTCCCTTATGTGCTTTGTGAATTCTAAACCCAGTTCTGAAACACTCTTGCCAAGCCGATCATCCAGAAAAATCAAAGGCAAATGTTTCACTTCAGGTGTGTCCGGTCCGGTCCGGTCTACCTTTGCTCTGCAGAGTCATTGTGAATAGACCTCGCTTTCAAAAACGAAGAGATAAATCTGCTCTTGAGTCATTGTTAATAAACCGCACCCACACTTTGCTGCGGGACCGGGTGGTGCACGGTGCCCGGGTGCTGTATGTGTGATCCCTGCTGGTACCAGTGGTTGTTATAATCCTCCAGGTAGGGCGGCGACGAGCTGTGCGTCGGCTGCGGCACCTGAGGTCTGCTGATGGGGGTGCTCTGAGGGGTGCTGTTGTCCCAGACTGCGGGGGAGGGAGGAGAGTTGCAGGCCATGGAGTCGCTGGCGTTGGGACTGTGCTCGAGCGGGACCTCACCGTTTTTGTAGAGCTTCTTAAATTTAGACCGTCGGTTCTGGAACCAGATTTTCACCTGTGGGAAAAGGAGAGGGCAAATTAATTTAAGTCTGGCAGAATTTAAAAAGAGAATCTCTGTCATATAAGTAAATCTATAAAATAAAATTTGTACTATATTTGCGATATTTTATCAAAGGAAAATAATAATATTTTTTTTTAACCCAGAACGTTTTACACCGAGATATCAATCTGTGTCGTGCGTAATTACGCATAAGTTGGTAATTAGTAAAGTAAAATGAGTAAAATTAGGGTCAAACTGAAAAGCACTGAGTCTGAAAGTATTACTATATTTATGGTAGCTTGTTAATGGAAATGAACACATTCCAACTGTTCAATCTTTTAATGAAGCCTCCTCACACTAAGACAGAAATCTAACGTCTGTCGTGCGTATTTACGCATAGGCTGATAATTACAGACTACATATTTGTCCATATTGGGGCGCACTGACTCACGTGATTGTGAAAGTATGAATCAGCTTGAAGGTGTGAGGACAGATGGCTTACCTGTGTCTGAGTCAGGCCGAGCTGAGCCGCCAGCTCCGCTCTCTCGGGCAGCGCGAGGTACTGCGCCTTCTGGAAGCGCCTCTGCAAAGCGGCCAGCTGGTAGCTGGAGTAGATCGTCCTCGGCTTGCGGATCTTTTTTGGTTTTCCATTCACCATGCGGACCTCCGGCTCTGGCTCTTCTTTCACTAAAATAAATTGTCGGGAAAGTATTCTTTGAGTCACACTTAGATGACAGCAAGCAGTAGAAGAGCACGAATTAAAAAGGAAGCAAGTTTTCGAAACTCAGAGTGAATTTCAACTACACGACATACACGAACACTTTATATCCACGATTCTACCAGGTAATACTGACTGTCTAAAAAATAACAAAAAGAATCCTGGCTGTTGGAAAACTTAAAAAATACAAAATTCGCAAAACACAAATGAGACCAAAGTCCAAAAGCAATACATTTACTACATTACTGCGCAAGATTTCCAAATATCTTGCAAGAAGTAACATTAGTGGATGAATATTATTAGCTTGAATTGTTTTATACTGAGCTTCTAATGACTCAACACACAGGGTGGTAAAGCGCAACAGAAACAGGAGCCATGTGTTAATTTTTAAACGCATGCACCTAATAAATCAAACACTGGCATATAGACACCAGGCATGCTTTTGAAAGCTTATATTTTATGATTCTGGATACTATCACAACTTGGGAGTCAACGCATCGAATTGTATCTATTTTACAAGAACATATGAAGGGAATTTAAAGTGAAACAAATAAAATTCTTGTGCTGTATGTCTCGTGTGCTTCTTTTCTAAGTCTGTCTCTGCTGGAACAAGTTGTCTGACTTCCCAAAACTCCATGCACATTGAAAAAACCACGATAGTTGATTCCCTGAACATTTACCTGAGTTTGGAGGCGAGGCCTGGAGGTGATCTCTGTTGTAATGTCCGTACTGTCTGTAGCTATTTGTGTAGGGATATTCAGATTTGGTGGTGTACGCTCCAGGGGCGCCCATTCCGTTCAGATTAAACTGATGGTAAGAGTTTATGGGCTGTCCGTACGCTTGACCCTGATAATATTCGTGATGGCCGTGATGGCCGTGGGCTGTTTGTCCGCTGTAGTAGCCCATGTCCGTCACTGAAGACTCGGGGAGAGTAGGAGAGTCCTTGGAGTTCGGGTGGCAACTCATAGATCCGGGCAGATCGGTCAAAATACTCGCAATCTTCTTTTCATAAGTCTGTGCGGCGCTCATGGTGGAAGCAGCCTTCCAGAGTAAACCCAAGTCCACTGGTCGATTATTTTTTGTTGTCTGCAAAGCAAAAGCAAACGGTGTGTGCGCACGTCTTTGGAAAGCCTATAGTCCAATGAAAGTCTCCCAGCTGTAGAAAGTTGGTAGTGGCATCGCTCAGCTCTTGTGACACAGAGTTATAGAGCGCTGGGCTGGATGCCGCCTTCCCATTGGCTCCGCTCTTTCCCCCCCTCTTTGCGCTTCAGCCGGGGTCGCGGCGAAACCCAGCCTTCAGCCAAGAGCCTCTATGCACGCATACTTCACCGCCTTGAGTTTTTTTTACCCTTTACATTTGCATTTACCTGTTCAGTGGACGAACATATACCTTTGTAGACCTTTGCAGACTGTGCGTAAAAGGACAAGTAGAGCCCTGCACGTTTCCTTTCCCCGTAGAACTCCACGCTGCGCACTCTGGCACCAAGATAGTTCAGCACAAAAGCCTAATCCTACAGCCAGACCGTCTCCTTAATGTTTTTATGCAGTGTTTTCTTAACAGCACCTTGAGATCACACTTTATTGAGCCTATTGAAAGGCGTGCAGCCAGCCTCCCACAGGCTCCCATTGTCATTCAAAAGTGTTGGCGGACAATGAACTTTAGGTGAAAGAGATCGAAGAGATAGGTTTAAAAACTGGCTCAGCTGCCGTGGCCTGCAGGTAAATTCTTGTAGTGGCCAAGGGTGTGTGAGTGTAAATGCAACGAACACATGCAAATTGGACCAACACTGTTAGAAATTGACGGTGAAGTCAAATCAGCCATAATATTGAATCTCATTATGGGACTTTAAAGGTAGAAACGTTTATTTCGGATTAACATAAAGGTTTTGCTTCAACTTTAAGTTAGATTTCGTCATGTTAATTTTCCTACTAGTCATTAGCTTTAGTGTCAATAAATGCACGGTGCACAGCGCCCCCTGGTGTACTAGTTCATGAGTTTATGTTGAATTTTATGTGCAGAATTCAAAGGTAGAGCAGAGAAATGAATGGAAGATGTCCTTGAGGCTCCATTATTGTGCCTAAAATAGTCGGAATGATATGTTTTCAATGCAGGGTCATGCATTTTTAATCAAGCATTTGAATTCAAAGCCTCTCACACCGTCCTCTACATCACCACGTGCTGAACAGTTCACTCAAAATGCCGCAAACTGAACTTCCACATGCACAATATTTCAAAGGTTCCACTTTGCATTTTCTCAAACAAAACAAATGTTAGTCTAAAATATTTAATTTAATTGAATTATTTATTTGATTAAGCTACGTTTTCAAAACTTAAGGTCGTGATTAAAAATGGGACATGGGGTCTTTTTATTGGGCTGACAATTTGCTGATAAGGTCATTCGTTTTTTGTTAATTTAATTTTTTTTAAATGTATTATTTTATTAATTTTTATCCACTGTCTCCTTAAGTCAATCATTATTAGTCCATTTTGTTTATTTTATTGTTCATTTTGTGTATTGTCTTATTATTTTGCTTATTTTCTTGATTTTTCTGTTCTTTTTTGCTATGTTTTTATTATGTTGTCATTTTTTTGCTCATTTAGTGCATTATATTTTACTCACTGTTTGTCTATTTTTTGTGTAATGTTTTCATTTTGCACATTATTTTATTGAGTCACTACCTATTTTAATTTAATGTTATGCAATGGTGTCAAGTGCAACTGTACACAAATAAGTTTAATTGTCTTTTTATACATGTCATAATCTTTACATACAGTGTAAAGTAAAAATACATGATGATTATTTAAATGCATATGAGTGTTTTGACATGCAATTCATTTACAGCTAAATAATAACAACAACAATAATAATAATAACAATAATAATAATAATGATAATAATAATAATAAGGTATTGAAAAGTTCAGACACACTCAAGAGCATCATTTGGATTTTATTGCTTTTTGAAATAACACTGAAATAAAATTTTTAATGACATCTTAATGATTAAAAGGTTTTTGCTGTGTAGTTGTATGTTTTTCATGCACGACTTTCACTTATTATGAGCTATTTTCTCTATACTTTTTTACTGAACAAATCTAATTTTGAATTATATTCCATTTTGTAATCTATACCTGGATGTTAAATTGATCTGAAATACAGATGTGAAGTTACTTATGTAAATACATTTTTGTGAACTATTGATCAATGTAATGAAATGTTTACAAATAGTTTAAAAGCTTGTGTCAGTGACGTGAACCATCTGTGTTATAGTCTGTGTATTACTACGGCAGTAAATCTCAATTAATATTTTAAATGCACTGAGTAATTTTTGGGTACTTTCAAGTAAGTATTAAGTAAAGTAAGTATTTTTAAATATTGGCAGGTTTGAAAGTGATGGGCATGTTAAATACATAAACACATGTACACAGCCAATCAAAAGTCTGGGCACAACTCCTCCTTCAATGTTTTTCTTTCTTCCTTCATTATTTTCAACATTGTAAAGAATACGGAAGACATTCAAACTGCGAAAAAACACGTATGGAATTATGTAGTAAAAAAATTGTTAAACAACCCACAACATGTTTCATATTTTATATTGTCCAAAGTAGTCCTGCTTAGCTTTGATGGCAGCTTTGTGTTCTATTCATGAGGTAGTCACATGGAACGGTTTTCAATTCATAGGTGACTTAATTTGTGCTGTTTCTTGTCTTCTTAATGTGCTTTTCAGAGAAAGGTTGAGTACAGAGTCAATAGCTCTGTTAGTGTTGCTACAGCTGCTGTGCAAATCCACATTAACAAGAAACAGTTAAGTAAAGAGCAGCCATTCCCAAACACTGGATCGTAACTTGCAGGTGAGTTGCAGGAAAATTTATTTGGGTTGCAAAACAAATTGGTATTTCAAGCAATATTTGTATTATTTTTATTACTGTGATTATAATACACTTGGAACTGAATGAATGTGTCACCTTTGCCTGAATGCAATTTTTTACTAGGACATCTATTAAACAAAACTGTGATGTGTTTATCCCACATCTTTTCAATATGGGTCATTTATCTGCTCTAGATAATAAGCTTTGTGATATTATAAACTACAGTAGCAGTTAAAATGATCAAGAACACTCATTAATGCACAAGTTTGCTCCTTCTTATGATTTATAATTATGTGATTTGCGGCATGACAACTGTCATTTCTAAAAAATTGGCCCCCAGAGAAAAAGTTTGGAAAACACTCGTCTGAAGCTCATTATGAAATGGTGCAAACTGAGTCATGTGTGAATTAAAAGCTGTTCTGGGTGAGTCTGATGAGAGAATGCTACGAGTATGTAAAGCTGTCATCAGAACTCAATGTAGTTACTTTGGACAATCGAAAACATAAAACATGTTCTGGGTTGTTTAACATGTTTTTTGTTTGAAAAATAATTTCATACTTATTCTTTCACAGTTTGGATGTTTTCAGTATTAATGCTGAAAATAATACAAATAAAGAAAAAACACTAAAGGCGAAGATGCCTCCAAGCTTTTGACTGGCAGTTTTCTTTTTTTTCACACCAATCATGGCCCATGGCTGTACATTTTCATTTGAAGCTGTTACTAGACAGGCATAACACACTGCCTGGCCAAAAAAAAGGTCACCACCTAGATTTAACTAAGCATATAGAGCCCCTCATTGGATAATTACTGCATGGGTGATTATGTTTCAGTTGGCAACAAGTTATTTAACCCTAACTGATACAGTGAGTAGTGTCTCATTTCTTAAACAATCATGTTGAAAGACACATTATGTGGTCATGGAAAAGATGTTAATCTGTTCCAGAAGAGTCAAATTATTGGCATCAAACAAAGAAAACATCTAAGGAGATTGATGAAACTACTACAACTGGGGTAAAAACTGTCCAACACATTATTAAAAACTGGAAGGCTGGTGGGGAATCAACATCTTCAAAGAAGAAATGTGGTGAACATTTGGTGAAATCAAATTGTAAAAAAACAGCAGTAAACATCACTATGTTTGACAGTGAAAGTAAGAGCATTTCAACATGCGCAATGTGAAGGAACTCAAGGGATTGGGACTAAACAGCTGTGTAGCCTTAAGAAAACCACATATCAGTGAGGCTAATCAGAAAAAAGGCTTACATTTTCTATGGAACATAAAGATTGGACTCTGGAGCAATGGAAGAAGGTCATGTGAGTCCAGATTTACCCTGTTCCAGAGTGATGGGGCATCAGGGTAAGAAGAGAGGTGGATGAAGTGATCACCCATCA
>JAQQAE010009417.1:0-14622 GCA_029823295.1 Pseudamia nigra
CCAATTTAACATGAGTTTGAATGTAACTGGTTAAATCCCAACACAGCCACATCCCCAGTTATAAGAGGGTGTGCACAATTGTTTAACCTCATAATCTCAGTTATTTAGGTGTGTAGACTTTTGAGATCCACTGTGTGTGTATTTTTATATACACAAACTCATTAAAACTATACATTGTGTGGAATAACTACGTATCATTTGCAAGAGTGTTGAGAATTTTTTTTTTAATAAAATAAGATGCCACAGTTTGGTATAGTGATTATTATAAATATCAGGTTGTATCTTGTATTACTGCTCAGCAAGAAATGATTTAAATTTAAGCACTGAAGCATTGATTTAAGATTGACACTTTTCTAACTGATTTTACAAGCAAAGTCAGTTAATTAGATTAATTTGACTTGTTACCAGGCACTAAGTGATGCATTTACAGTACAGTATGAGTTTGACTTGTTTTTTTTTTCCCTGCTTAAAAGGCAAACTGTGATCTCAGGAGACAGATAGATGAACAGCAAAAACTACTTGAAAAGTACAAAGAACGCTTGAATAAATGTATCACTATGAGCAAAAAGCTTCTCATAGAAAAGGTAAATGTACTTCTTTTTTTTCTTTTTTTTAACTACAAGTTGTTCGTGAATACTGATAATACTAATACACATCCTGGCTCACACTTTATGTTGATCTTCAGAGTACCCAGGAGAAGCAGGCCTGTCGAGAAAAGAGCATGCAGGATAGACTACGTTTGGGCCATTTCACGACAGTGAGACATGGAGCCTCATTCACAGAGCAGTGGACGGATGGATATGCCTTCCAAAACCTTGTGAAGTGAGAACCTTTGTGTTTTTTGATTCAATATAATTTTCTAAACTTAATTCAATTTTAGAACAGCAGGAATGCCACATATTCAGCCTGAAGCTTATAATACTGAAGCTGTATAAGACAAAGTCAAATGTTTGATATTGATTAATGGGGGATTAAGTGACCTGAGGCCACTGCACCATCATGCATTAAAATGACTCCCATCTCTCACAACTTTTCAATAAAAGGTACAATTAATTTTGTAGAGCAAGTCATCTGACAACGGTGTTATATGTATGACAGAAACCTTAAGTAGCATCTAGTCTATACACATCAGTGCTCAGTAATACTGCCTAGTAAAGATGCTCATGGTTTTTAACATTAATGATTCTGAGCACTCAGATGACAGCATGACAGGCTACAGGGTTTTTCCAAGTAGCAGGCTAATCTGCCTTTGTAATAAGGAAGCAGTCACTTTTTTATAACTTTAATTCTACCCCTGCGTTTAGATTACATTTTAACACACCAAAGTTTTCATAATAGAGGTGGTACAGAATAACACACAAGACATGTTGGATATTTCAGGAGTTAGTGTTGGGTAGCTGGTCTGCAATTGAGCTGGACTGTTATGTAATTAAATGGAGCAACCTTACAATTACTCCACCACAACCCCACCCACCCAGTGTTCTAGGCCACGGCTTTTAGGATTGTGTGTCATCTTTTTATAATATGGTATAGTTGCTTGTTTTGAATGAAGAAGTTGGTAATAAAACAGCTATTTTATCTAAAAAGATCGATCTTTTCAATGGCAGACAACAGGAATGGATAAACCAACAAAGGGAAGACATTGAGAGGCAGCGAAAACTTCTAGCCAAGAGGAAACCTCCATCCTCCAGCAACTCTCAAGCACCAACCACAAACGCAGAGCCAAAGCAACGCAAAACCAAGGCGGTGAATGGAGCAGAAAGTGATCCCTTTCTAAAACCCAGCCTACCTCAGCTGTAAGTCCAAGCCTTGAGGAAATCACAGTATTCATTTGTCTTTCTTTCTTTTATTTTTGTATCGCTTATAAAGAGGGTGGCTGGTTTTTTTTTTTTTTACTGCACACAGTGAATAACTGAGCATATAGTATTACAAGTAAAATGGAAAAATAGTTGACAGAAATGCCTGTTCTCTTAATTTTCTTCATGGAAAGGCTGACACTAGCAGAGTACCATGAACAGGAAGAGATCTTCAAACTGCGACTTGGACATCTCAAGAAGGTTAGTCAAATACTGACACGTTCATGTCAAATTCAGACACCTGGCCTTGCATATCACTTCATTTCTAGGTTGATTCAGGGCCATTATACTTGATCTTCAATTAGAACTTCAGTGGGGAATTTTGTGTTTGTGGCTAATTGAATGTGTTTGGCTTGATTCTGTTTGCTGAGCTGAACCAGCGTTGCTTTGTGTGCATCACTGTTAAGGGTGGAGGAAGCTTGTACTTTGTCAATTTATTCATTGTTTTTCCGATGAATAGGCATCACAGGCTGCCCTGACAGACTGTACCAAGACAACTGTTAATATTTAATACAGAACTAGTCAGCTGTGTACAAGTGGGTTTTGATGAGCTGCTCTCCTTGTAGTCAGTGCTCTGAAGTTCCTTGTGTGCATGTGTGTTTGTGTGCTTGAATCATTTATAGGAAGAAGCTGAGATCCAGGCAGAGCTGGAGCGTCTGGAGAGGGTGCGCAACCTTCACATTCGGGAGCTGAAGAGAATAAATAATGAAGACAGCTCACAGTGAGTCTGAATCAATTTCTTTGACAGTTGCTGCATTGACATGATCCAGTATCTGCAACAGTAGTGGTGATGTCACACAAGACTGAGCTTGACTAGAGGAGCTTTCTCATGCACTGAACATCAGGGTCAATGCTCAAAATGTGTCATTAACCTCAACATTTGTCTAGTTTTGATCCAAATGACTATTTTAATTTTCAGATTTAAAGATCACCCTACGCTGAATGAGCGATACCTGCTCCTACACCTGTTGGGGAGAGGGGGCTTTAGCGAAGTTTACAAGGTAAGTTGATTGTCATCTCAAGTAGAGCTATAGCATATTTTTTTTACTTTATAAATGATGTGGTAAAATTTCTAAATTGTAGACTCAAAATGTGGTTTTCATCTGGAGAAGATTGTTGCTCAACAAAACTACAAAATGCCAACTTCTGTATTCATTGTGCTTCATATTGATTGATTGATTGATTGATTGATTGATTGATTCATATGCTTTTAGCCTGTAATCACTGTGTTACGAATGTTTGGTTCAGGCTTTTGATTTGATTGAGCAACGTTACGCTGCTGTGAAAATCCACCAACTCAACAAGAACTGGAGAGAAGAAAAGAAGGAGAACTATCACAAGTATGTCGGCCCTAAATATTCTACTTCTCCTTAACCTCATCTGCAGTGTGTAATTGGAGTTGTAATGTATTTGCCAGTCTGATGCACATAGTTGCAGGTGCATTGTTATTCTTCATAAACTCAGTGCAGAACACAGCAACTGCAGCCTCCTGCTTTGGTTGCTAATCAAACCGTAATTACCTTCTTCTCCACAGGCATGCGTGTCGAGAGTACAGAATACACAAGGAGCTGGACCATCCCCGAATTGTGAAACTTTATGACTACTTCTCACTGGACACAGACACGTTAGTCACTTCACACTTTCCACTTGATGTATTTAAAGCACTTTTTATTAAGCATCTGTCAGAGATGAGCTCTAATAGTTTTGCTCCATTTGACAGGTTTTGCACCGTTATGGAGTACTGCGAAGGCAATGATTTGGATTTCTACTTGAAACAGCATAAACTAATGTCTGAGAAGGAGGCACGGTCCATAGTCATGCAGATTGTGAATGCACTAAAATACCTGAATGAAATCAAACCCCCTATCATCCATTATGACCTTAAGCCAGGTCACAACTTATGATCCTTCACATTGTTCTACATCTACAAATTACTGGTATGTTTAGTGGCAGAAGTAGTGCTGACCTGATGCTCTTCAATCTACAGGCAATATCTTGCTGGTGGATGGCACTGCCTGTGGGGAGATTAAAATAACTGACTTTGGTTTGTCGAAGATCATGGATGATGACAACTATGGTGTAGATGGAATGGACCTGACATCACAGGGTGCAGGAACCTATTGGTGAGATGTCACTTTTGCTCAAGTACTGTCATTAATTCTACATTTGAGGTACTTAAGTGTTTTGACATTATGCCACTTAAGTGTTATATGTTGAGGCAGTTATACTCTTTACATACTACAAACTTCATTAGACCTTCCTTTCCCAGTAAAAACCATGTAGCTCAAAGTTTAATGTTGTATTACTTGAAAAATTCTGCAATGCTGAAAACAAGAATGTTTTTTTTTTTTTGAGGTTATGAAAGGTTGACTTTTTAGATCACTTGACAATCTTATAAAATATGATGCATTATTGTAGTTTCACATCAAATGTTTTCACATAAATTGCTATTAATTATCCCAATAAATGTCAAATCATTATTTGTTTTGGAATTAAGGGTTCATTTTTTTGGTTCTGAGTGAAAAGTGAAGAAGCAATCAAAATAAATAAAAATTAGTCTAAATAGGCTCTGTAATGAAAACTGAAATGTTTTGGGAGGGAGTTATCTGACTGTAAACAAATGAAAATTTTTGATTAATATACAGTATACCACTTATTTTAAATACCATTTGAAATGCATACCATGATGCTTGTTTATTGTTTATATTTTTCTATTCAGTGATTAGTTGAAAAACAAGGGTGATCATATTTAATAGTAACACATACATACAAGCATACTTTTACTGAACAATTCTAATTATATTTGAAGTATGACAAGCAACATTTGACAATAATTGTATACCTCATGATGTTTTGAATACAGAACTTGTAGTGGAGTATTTTCAGTGTATGATTCCATTTATTTAGGTTAAGGATCTTCTTTCACCACTGATTCATATAACATTTAGAAAGACGTGAAGGTGTCCGAGAAAGGTAATATATTTACAATTGCAACTTTTCTTTAAATCTGACCAGGTACTTGCCTCCTGAGTGTTTTGTGGTTGGTAAAGAGCCTCCAAAGATTTCCAATAAGGTGGATGTGTGGTCTGTGGGAGTCATCTTTTTCCAGTGTCTGTATGGAAGGAAGGTATAAGTGTACACAGCATGTGTAACAGTTTATTCTGCTGTTATGACTGAATGACTAAAGCAAGATTTCTTTTTCAGCCTTTTGGCCACAATCAGTCCCAACAGGACATCCTTCAGGAGAATACCATACTGAAAGCTACCGATGTACAGTTCCCTGTCAAGCCAGTTGCCAGTAATGAAGCTAAGGTACGTGGATGTATCTTGTATTATGGAAAATGCACAGTAATTCTATGAAGTGACCTAATTTTGAAAATGATTCCCTGCATTTTCAGGCCTTCATAAGGCGGTGCCTGGCGTACAGGAAGGAGGACCGGATCGACGTTCACCAGCTGGGGAGCGACCCGTATTTGCTCCCTCACATACGGCGGTCAAACTCCTCTGGAAACCTGCAGATGAGTGCTGCTGGCTCAGGAGTGGCACCTTCCAGTATCATCTCATACTGACAGCCTTGTACTGTGAGAGAAAAGGCAAACTGACCAAGATGCTCCCATGTCTGTAAAGCTCAGGCTCGTGGGAGAAGAAACAGCCAGCATCAGGAAAAGCAGGAGACTGGTGCAGAGAACTCACCTGGCCTGCACTGACCTGTCTGCTTCTACTTGTTTACCAGGGTTTGATCAACAAAGGGACAGTGACAGGATGTTGTTAAGGACATGGGTAAATAAACAGACCTGTCTGAGGGTCTGACACAAGCACTGAAATTGACAACGTAGCTTAAAGAAAATGTGACTGGACACTGTTCAGAAGTTGCAGATGGATAAAGCCTTAAAGGGCCGAAGGGAGACTTGGCAGCCTGGTGTTAAAAAAGAAAAGCCAGTCCTGCCAGAGTGCAAATGATTCAGCTGCTAGAAGTTAATTTACTGTGAGGAGAGGACTGTCATCCTTATGTAGAACTACAAAGGTTTCACTATTGATTTGGCAGTATGTTTTGTGTTCACAAATGTTAGGCTTCAATTTACTTAGCCATGAGAATGTAATGTGTAGCATACAAGTGGCATCTAGTGACAAGTAGATCGGGGCAGCATACTTACATTAAATGCACAAAATAACCAAATGTAGAAACATGGCAATGTGTAAAATCCTATGCAGGAGTAATAATTAACATAAATTGGAAGCTGTAAATGCTGTACAGGTGAATTTTCAAATTTTGAACTGCAGCAGTAATATGTACAAATAGTTAAAAATTTCCCCTTGTAAAACTAGTTTCCTGGGTTGGTTTAATTTTGCTGCTTTGCTCTTACTTTTTCAAGGGCTATATGTTCCACTTAGGGTACAAATTGTACAGGTCTGCTAAGAGTGAATTAAAAAAAAAATGCCAGGAAACTTTTCTTCTTGTGAATGGTTTCATTGACAGTCTACTTGTTCAAATCAAACTTGAAGATATGGACCAGTATATCTTATCAGGTTGATACTTCATGATGAAATTTACTGGTGCTTGGCTTCATTTTATGGCATTATACTGACACTGTGTGGCTGTGTGAGGTACAGCATTGTTGCAGTGCTGCCCTATATGAATACAACCCTAGGAAGGACAGAGCCAAGGCAGCTCATTTCCCCATATGACATTATTAGGTGTCCACAGGGAAGGCTGCAAAGATCCACATGTTGAAATACTACTATAATTAACTCACAAAATAGTGTTGTAAGATATTTTCATGTAAGTACACGGTGGATTAAAATTAAAATCAGGCCAATTTATCAAGATGAAGCCCATTTATAGATTTGATCTTTTGATTTTGGATTTGCATGGAGATGGTGTCTGCATGGGTGGGGGATGTTGAATTTGACATCCCGACACGTTACACTTTTCAGTGTTAGATCATATACCAAGTTGTCAGTTTCTACCATGATTTCTCCATCATGGTGTGGAAACTTTAGTGTTATGTCCCACGCCTTCTGGCTCTTGATTGTTTCGCAAGTGAGTAGTGACAACTGAGTACTGAAATGGTCAACACAAAATATTGTCATGCGCTGAGACAGTGATTTGGATCACCACCAAAATCTGATCACTTGTTCCTTATGTCATTTCTGATATTTCCTGAAATTTTCATCAAAATCTGACCAGAACAGTATGTTGCTGACAGACAAAATGTCAAACATAACCTCTGCCAAGCAAGGTGGTGGAAGTAATGAAGACATTTTGATAAAAAATAAACATGAGAGCAGAGACTGATAAGGAAAATTTAGTTTAATCAAGATAAGGTGTCTCACTGTACATACAAATATTTTGTACAAAACTCTTAATACATCAATCAGCTGCAGCAAGCAACCCAGCTTTTTTGAAAGAAAATTCCTCAGTCTGTCATCTTCCCCTGAAGATTTTAGTAGTTTGACTCTTAAAGATGCAAAGAGTACCACAACCACAGAGTCTGGTTCTCATGTATTTTACACTTTGAGCCAAGTTCACCTATTTTGTAAATTTACTGAGGCTTGGGAAAAAAAAAAAACATGAAAGGTTACTTTTCTTTTCACTGCCCTTCAGTAGGCTGCTTATAAGATGCAGAATTGCTGCTACCTTTTCACACATTGGGAAACCTGAAATGTGCTGTGAAACCAGCAGTGTATGAAGCAGCTCCTCTCAAACAGCAACTCTAACCACATGTGTAGTAGTAATTTGTCAATTGAGGGGTGCAGCTAAACGACTGGCTCTACTGTGTAAAGACTAGAGGACGAGACAATGATAAACACTTCTCTGTGCTAAGAGTCCGCAGACATGGTGATGTTTATTGATTCTGAGGTGACCACCGATGAGGGGGCATCAGTTGAACTCATCTGGATAGTTGAACAGGGGGACAACGTGTCTGTTGTGACGGCAGATAACGGGGGAAGCATGAAGTCAGATGGAGGCAGAGGAGTAAGACCAGGGATCATCCTGGGCACGTTGAGAGGGGGGAGACCTGTTGAGCAACACAATGTTTCACACATGATGGTTCAAGTATAGAAACCAGTGTTACCAGATAGAAAATGTTTATTACCTCTACACAAGTCAAAAAAGGTTTGAACTAACTCAGGGGTCAGTAACCATGACTGAAGGAGCCATTTGTTTGCAAGAAAGTTAAAAAAAAATAAAAAAGTAGCTGCAAAAATAATCACAAATCTGAGTTTTGCAAGCTTTTTTGGCTGAATAATGAATAAAATATCCAGAAAATGAATGAAAACAAATAATCAAGGACATAAGCAGAAATCGGCAACAATCTACATCAATAGAAATGAACAAATTAAAAACACATTGACCAGAAATATAAAAAGAAACCTAATCCATTTTGGCCCTGACCCCTAGTTTGGGGAAGACCATTTTACTAAACTGACTAAACATTTTTACAGTTTGATAATACAAGAATATTTGGAGATGCCTTAAAGAGCTGCATGTGGATGTGTAGCTGTGCAGTGGGTTGGTGTATTTAATGTAAAATACATCCTCCCGACGCACCATGCACACACTCGCAGACTAGCAACACACACCAGCAACACTCTTCAACTGAAAGTCACTAGATTTCTGTCTAGGTGCTTCTTTGGGAAAAAAATTGAAAAAGAATGTACAAGATCTAAAAAGTTCTAAAAAATAATCAAGTATGTCAAAAAAAAGAACAAAACATCACCATGTAACCAAAAAACAAGCAACAAAATGAGAAAAGTTATCAAAAATAAAGTAATTTTAACAAAAAAGAACATCAAAATGTAACAAAAAACACTAACACCAGAAATTAAAAGAAAAAAACAATAAGCAGCGAAAAGATAAATGATAAAAAATAAATTAAGAAAATGAGCAAAAATGATTAAAATAATCAAGTTAACAAAAATTAAAAATAACACCAAAATTTAACAGAAAAATAAACAAAATACACAATTTTCCAGGACAACTTAAGTTTTTCCATGACTGGAAAATTGGTCAATTTCCCAGGTTTTCCAGGACTTCTGGGGACCCTGTTAATACTACAGTTAAAAACTTTTTAATGTTATGTTTTTGCAACCTGTCATTTTACAACTCAACCCATGTTCACAACATCAAAAACAAACATCCTTATCAGAACCTGGAGTTGTCTGTTAAAATAGTGTGATTAATAATTTAAAGCAGTGCACATGTGCTGCATGACACATTTATTCCCCAAGTAGTGAAATCTGACAACAAATATATTCTCAATATCTCAGTGGCGTAAAAGTATTAAAGTCCATAATCCTTCCCATATACCGGCATGTGGCACTCGCCCACATCCACTGCACATTTTGCATTTGTGATCATACGTCACACATATGCCACAGATATATGATAACTGTACAACATTCAATAGCTGGTAAAAGGTTTCATAATTGGAGGTGATGCTTCACATGTCAAAATGTTGCTAACCTGATCCGCCATACCTGTGTGTTGAAATCCAACTCCAGGTGGCAACACTTGACCCACATCAGGTAACGAGATGTTTAGGTTCGGTAATTGAGGAAATGGTGGAAGACTTCCATGTAAGGGCATCAAGCCTGTGCAACAAACAGATGTACCGCTTAGATAGCAAGGTGTCACAACCTGCGCATCTACAACTACCGACGAATGCCTACACACCTGGGACTGCAGTGGTGGGGTTGGCAGATGAGGGGACGCTCTGTGACGAGGAGGCGGAGGGGACCTGACTGTGTAGTGGGATGGTAGGAACACCTAAAGTACACAGTAACAAGACAACAGTGAATAGACAACATGTCTTTTAGATCTTTGACAAAATGTACTATTGCTAATATTAACCAAAAAACTCATTTAGAAAGCATACAAAGTTGCAGCTGTTAGATGTTAACTCAGATCTTTTTATTTTCTCCTGAAGCATAATATGAGAAGACACTGAAGACATTATTCCATTCTTGTCTGTATTTTTTCAAAAGTTTACTTAAAAATATACGTATGTATTGTATATTTTCATTTTAAATTCTCCAACTTATGGGAAAAAATACTGTCTGGCAATTCCATGCAGCGGTCTCTGTCATGGGTGCATGGCAAATAGATGGGTCGTATTGTTGTGCTGTTTAACACAACAAAATGATACACACTACCGGTCAAAGGTTTTAGAACACCTCAATTTTTCCATTTTTTTGGTTGAAATTCAAGCAGTTCAAGTTCAATGAATAGCTTGAAATGGTACAAAGGTACGGTAAGTGTTGAACTGCTGGAGGTTAAAAAAGGTAAGGTTACCCAAAACTGAAAAGTTTCGTATATTTCAGCATTATACAAAAAGGCCTATTTCAGGGAACAAGACATGAGTTAACAACTTAAAGCTTACCAATACAACTGACCAATAGTGTACAGTTGAGGTCAAAATTATTAGCCTCAATGAAAATTTGATTATTTTGCAAATGCTTCCCATGCCTCTCACTCCAGTTGTGGACACTTGGAAATGCTTTGATAACTTTGTATATCCCCCTTCCTTGAATTGCTACATTATGGTGGTGGAGGGCTTTGCAAACCTGAGTGATCCTAGGAGCTATGTTGTCGGGGGCAATTTGCCCCTGGTAGGGTCTCCCAAGGCAAATTGGCCCTAGGTGACAGGTCAGACTAAGAGCAATTCAGAAGGCCCTTATGACTATGGGCCCACCACTGCAGGAATTGTCATAAGGGTACAGTGCTGTGTGGTTTGGGTGGCAGCTGAAAATAGGGCCTGGTTTGTCCAATCCCCAACTGCCAAAACTAGCTCCAACTGGGAGGAAGCCCTGGGGTAGACCCAGGACAGGCTGGAGGGACTTTGGCTCTCAGCTGGCCTGTGAACACCTAGGGGATTCCATAGAGGAGCGTAAAGAGGTGGCTGGGGAGAGGGAAGTCTGGGCTTCTCTGCATATTAAATTATTAGCCTCAATGAAAATTTGATTATTTTTTAAATACTTCCCATGCCTCTCACTCCAGTTGTGGACACTTGGAAATGCTTTGATAACTTTGCATACCCCCCATTGCCCCTACTGTTTGTGTATCTAAGTGCATGTCAAACTTTTTACCTAGTTGCGCAATAACAATTTATATTCATACAATGTTACATTTGTAATTAATATCAACATATTACAGAAATGATCAGTACCTGTCTGTAAAGAGCTATGGGATGGAGGTGGATGAGCGCTGACGGACAAACTGGCAAGAGACTCTTCTAATCCAGTTGATGAAGAAGAAGATGACACAACAACTGGAACAGTCGGAACAACAGCTGACAGATGGACCTGGAAAACAGACAGACCTCATCTCAGTGACAGGATCAAATGTGGAACTGGAATTACATCAAAACACATTTTCCTGATTGAAATGATTATAATGTTAAAAATGTTTGGCTACCTCTGTGAACCCATCTTTAGGGGGAGGAATTGGCTGATTAGGAGTCTGAGCTGGAAAACTGAGCTTCTTGCCATCTTCAAATGGGAGCATGGGTATCCTGTGCAGGTATCCGTAACCAATCCCACATCCAAGACTGAAGAGACAGGCATACAGTGAGGGAAAATATAGCAACTTAAAACAAGTCACAGTGACCTTAAATCTGCTTAACAAGACACTCCCTCCCTAATGGCTCCAAAAAGCTCTGCGGTACCACAAGACAATTTATTGTAAAAGATTTAAAAACACATCCATTTCTTGCCATTTTATTACAAAATGAATATAAACCCCTAACAAAGAAACACGGAAACAAGGTGGATCAATTCCCAAGCAATATGTTCTGAATATTTGACTTGCATCAGGTAAAATAAATATTTGGATATTTTTGAAGATATGTGAAGTAGATTTTTGTCATGTAAAGTTGATATGTTGGACTGGAAGTAATAATGATGCAGGAAGGGATAAGGTCCAGTATTGCTTATTAATGGATAATAGTCTTTAGGGAGTTTTGTAAGCTCTCAAATATTCTAATAAACTCCATGCATTCAAAGAGCACATTTGACCCCATTCTCGGTGTAAACAACTCTGAAAAAGACTGGAGTACTGTGATTACTGTGTGGATGTGAAACAGGAGGCATTCACAGACATCAGGGAAGCAAAGAATCACAGATGCATACACAGAACCAAATGGAGCTCCAAAAGAGAGAGTTTCTGTTTTTCCCAGGTTTTACCAACTATGATAGGCCCAACTTAAAAAAAGAATCAATATCTGTTTGTTATATTTAGAACATTTGAGACCATTATACAGTCCTTTCCCACTGGCAGCTGAAAGCCTGACATACCCTTGAAAACTGATTCTGCCGCCGGTGTTGTTGAGGTCTGGTGGAGTCTGAATGACAGGTGGGCTGTTCAACTTGGATTAGAGGATTTTTTTATACAAATTTGTGCTGGTGAGGTGTCCAAAAAGTTGGAAGAATCCAAAAGATTTTAAGACAGGAAGTGACACATTTGGCTCTTTTCACCTACAAAGTGCTGACTTGATTTTACGTGTTTCTCAATCTCTATGACGCCAAACAACAGAGGTATTTTGGCATGTTAAGCACAAAGAGATCTTTGTGGATTATGAATGGTGCTATATAAATACAAATTAATTTAACTGAAATAACTCCTGCGTTAAGTGGTAAAAAATGGTCTTGCGCTTATACAGCGTCTTTCTACCCTATGGCACTCAAAACATTCCATGCCACTTTTCCATTCACACACACGAGCACTCACTACCGCACACCTGGGAGCAACTTGGGGTTCAGTGTTTTCCTCAAGGATATTTTGGCATGCAGATATGAGGAGCCAGACTTCCTACTGAGCAACAGCCATTCTACTTTATCCTTTTATCACTCGTACTGATGTGTTTAATCACAAATGAGTCATAACAAATGGGTGACACAGTGGTACAGTGGTTAGCACTAGTGCCTCACAGCAAGAAGGTCCTAGGTTTGAACCCAACACCTTTCTGTTCCCCCGTGTCTGAATGTGTTCTGTCCGGGTACTCCGGCTTCCTAGAGGCGGGTTTAATTAGTTATTTTAAATTGCCCATAGGTAAGAATGTGAGTGCGAATGGTTGTTTTTCTCTATATGTGTGCGACGAACTGGTGACTCTTTCACCCTGCTTTTGCCCAAAGTCAGCTAGGATAGGCTAAAGCACCCTCCCTGACCCTCACGAAGATTAAGGGGTAGAAAATGAATGAATGAATGAATGAGACATCATTTATAGTTTGTTAAGAACTATTGTAACTGGCAACAGTGCACAGTGGTTTGTTTTTGATATCTGTAATATCCTACCTTCCTTCTCCACCCCAGTCGCAGTTCGGGGTGATGACCACCTCTCTGCAGTTGTCAGTGTCTGTGTTGTAAACATACAGCTTCAGCTCCTTTGCTTCATAGGATTCAATAAGGGAGAACAAATCCTCACTCTGTTCAAAGAGCAGAGACACAAGTAAGACATAGGTAATCCTTCATGCATATTACCTGGGTTGTTATGTCTACTCCTCTACACGGCACATACCTCGTTCAAAGATGTGTCTGCTCCTATAATGTAGTCAGTGTGAGCTCTTAGACCAGCCAGGGCTGCAGGAGAGTTTGGCTCCACTTCCTGGACTCAATACATTCAGAGACATAAATGATAAGAGAGGAGGCTTTAATAAATGATATACTGTATGTTCCATTTATCACAAGTGCTGGATGACATGATAATTAGCATCATGCATTTTTATATAAAGATAATTACATTTGTTGCAATTCAGGTTCATTTTTGTTACATTTTCAGCTAAATCATATTTGCCAAATAGTTACCCCAGTGGTCTCTTATTCTTTAAGGCCTGAAACAAACCTCTGCTGAGGTCATGTACAATTTTACCTGGAAACTCAGACTATAATTAGCTTTATAGAGGGCTGAATTAAACACATGCTAAGTTGCATTGATCTATGATTCATCCTTCATAATGAGGCTCTAAATATTCCAGCCTTTCCTCATAAACCCTTCATTATATTCCATCATCAAACCCGCACACTCACCAAAACATGCCATACATTTTCATTGGCTCCCTCAAAGCTGCAGAAGCGAATACTGACGCCCAGAAGCCCCTGTCCACCCCACATGTTGCTGGGAGTGACGGTGGTCTCTCTCACTGCCAGCGTCTTACTGCTGTACAACAGCATCTTCACAGGCCGCTCCACATTCACCTTCAGCAGCTCTTTCAGAGTGTCATTGTCTTTGTTCTGTCACACAACAAAACCTTCACATCAGCTGTTGCAGTTGAAGAGAGACAATTCAGGGTTCCTCTATTTAAATTTAAGATCATGTTAAACCATTATGGACAGGGCTACCTGATTTGGTAGAAAAGTCATAGTGCAGTAATTGTGAATGAACTGGCCATTTGTAGTTTCAATTTGAGTGTACTTGCTTATTTGTCAAGGAAAATGTACATGAGCACTAAAGTACAGCATGTATTGGGGGCAGTGGCTTCTCTGGAGGCGAGAGAAGTAAGCTTGTGAAGTCGCCAGTTTGAATCCCCAGACCAGCAGGACATTTAGGAGGAGGCCACCACCTGTCCACCACCCTCTTCACTGCCACTGTGGGCCCTTGAGCAAGGCCCGTAACCGCCAAATGCTCCCCACGTATTGCACAGTGACTGCCACTGTGCCTCAGGGATGGGTCAAATTCAGAAAATGAATTTCATGTACAGTGCATCTGGAAAGTATTCATAGCGCTTCACTTTTTCCACAATTTTTTATGTTACAGCCTTATTCCAAAAT
>JAQQAE010009418.1:0-14622 GCA_029823295.1 Pseudamia nigra
CACCCACACCACCAATAGCTTCCCCTGTGCTGTCTTCATCAGAGTGGAAAATGAATGGGACACCGATCACATCTCGGCACTACATGTGTGCAACCGCTCTGCTCCTATGTGGTCTGAGCTCCGTCCCCCTCCCCGATCGCCAGGCAGCAAACTCCTCACGACTCCCTGGCTAAATGCATGAAAGAAAAGAGTTTTATCTCACTTTTGCAAATGCTCGACCCTCATTTCATCAGGCTCTCCCCTGTGAAATATATCCGTTTTACTCAAGCCAAAACCCACAGGGGCCAAAAAGCCAGTGAAGCCTCTTATTGAAATTCCCATCTTATCAGACAAAATATCACTAAGACACTGCTTCACAAATAGAGTGGTAATAAGTCTCAGCCATCTGAGGTGCTTTTTTCTATATTTTATAACCCCCTTAGCATACAATGAAGCAGTTTTTTTTTCTATTACTTAGATGTTTGGAAGATAAAATGGCATCGCAGTGAGTGGTCGACTCTCGAGGCTGCGAAAAGGGAACAGCTGTCAGAAAGTACACACATTACCAGCGCAATCTGTCATGAATTATGCTTTTAGGTATTTTATTGAGTTGTTTTTTGCTCACTTCAGTTGAACAGGGCAGCGCAGATATGAGAATAATGCAGGGAATTAGTCAAGGTGGAAAATTAGTGTCTGTGTGAAGTGTGAAAAAACAAAAAAAAAAAAAACAAGCCATATTCCTGTGAAAGAATTCATCTAACCTCACAGTAAGCTGAACGTGCAGAGAGGCTTGATGTTTTTAGCGCCATCTTTATTGAATTCCGCGCGGTTGGTGAAGCCCTTGATGATGGTGCTGATCGATATCCAAACAGGCAATACACATTTTCTGCTGGGTATTTTGAAACATTCAGAGTTCTCGCCTCGATCTTATCTGCTGATTTGGTCTCTGAGCAGCACACTCACAGTTCAACGTGTCTCAATGCTGCCTGATTCAGGATATGCTCCGATCTGAATCCACTATCTTCAAAAGGCCATGTGCCATGCCTCTCTTTGGGGGCTGCCTCAGATTGCCTCCCGGTAAGCACTTTCTAGGGAGCTCTGTGGGGATTGCTCTGTTTGATCTATGCTACCTTGACTACAATAGAGCTGCAGAGGAGGATCCCCTCTCCTCTGATCTCTTCCACACGCCGACAGCACACTCCTTCTCCCTGTGGGTTGGTCTAATGCCTTCTGAGAAATACAACCTATTTCATAGCTGTTCTATTCCAGCTGTTTCAATTCCAATAGCTCAATGTCTCTAATCCAATTGGTGCTTTGAGATATCTGTGGTCACAGCTAATGCCGAGCAGTGGTTCTCCAGGGTCAGCCCACTGGCGATAAGAAAACCACCCTCGTAATGAAAGTGCGTGCTGGAATCACTTTGTTTTTCTTCAGCAAATCAGGGAGTTCTACTTTAATGAATTGGTGGGGCACTGACTGTAACAACTTATTTGTGCAGAGGGTGTGCTGGTGCAGGCATCAGACACTTACATCCAGATTTAAGACAGTTTTAACCTGATTTAAGTTTTTGTTTAAGCTTTAAATGAATCCACATAGGCTATAGCAATTTAGTGTTATGGTTTTTAAATGCAAAGTAATGACAGAAAACTATTTTGTTCATTTTGACTTATTGTAAATCATCATTTGTCACTTATGAATTTCCCATGGGGCATAAATAAATTTTATTCTATATCTCTACACAAATTCAAAACCTTTAGATTGAAATAAGTGAATTTAAGACAGTTTAGGACTTTCAAAGGACTGCAGTGTGCCCTGTTGGGTGCAAATGAACAGAGCTAATATTGAGATAAGGTTAGGAGCTAAAGTCTGACAAAGGCACAAAAGAACTGCTTGACTTCTTATCAAAAACACCACAGTCAGATTTGGGTTGATATCATCACAACCTCTTATCATCTTGACCAGGTTTTCGTGGCAGTCACAGTAGAAGTGACTTGTTCAGTCGCAGACAGAACAAGTCTGAAGTGGTTTATAAAAGCTCAGCAGAGGGATGAGGAATGTAGAACTGTGACAGTAGACAACGACACACTGGTCAGGATGAAGTATCTCCACTCTACAGACTGCACAGATACACAGTATACACTCAACATTCATACTGTGTATCCGGGGTGACACAATGGTGCAGTGGGTAGCAATTAATTGGCTACTTTAAATTGTCCATATTTGTGAAATGGTCATGTCTGTCCGTATAGTCATGATGTCTCAGCCCCTCGAGATAATCAGTGATTATGATTGGCGCTATACAAATTGAATGGAACATTTCTGAAGAAAAATGTTTTTCAGAACATTTTTACAGATGTGCATCATATGTTTTATCTGCTCATGGTGTTTCTCAGCCTTATGTAAGCATCATCCACATCCGTGAGATGTCAGCGCTACAGCTTGAAAATGGATGAACCAGTTTACTTGAAATTGTTCCATCCATTTTAAACCGATGACTTAAAGATTGCCATCCTATCAACTTTTAGGACACGTAGTAGGCCTACTATTGGTTTTCAACAGGGGACACTTGCTTGTTTCAAAAAAGATGCAACTTCACACTGACCAGAACATAGACTGTATATATAACTGTACAAAGTGACCGTGACGTCACCCATTAGTTTGTGAAGGGCCGTTTTGAGGCCAATCGGGTCGTCACTTCCTGGACGACATATTGGAGCCAAAAACAGGATGTAACCGTATTTGGACGAATGGCAGCGGGGCTTACAAAGCGTTTGTGCCAGGGAAGCTAATATTAGCCACTAGCTTCTGATGCGGTAACACTTCACCACACAGTGTCAAACAAAGTCATATTATGGTGTTGTTAGTGTAAACACTTACCCACAAGTGCATCTCATGTATAACTATGCCCAAATTGAATAAATAGAAGATACAAAGGTCTGAATCAGTCCTACTTCACTAGCGAGCTGTTACTATAGTGACATGTCAATCAAACCGCAGCACAGCAGTGATTTGTTGGATTATTTGCTGTAATATCTTAATAACAAAGCAAAAAGTTAAAGATGGACATTCATGTTGCTTGTTAGAGGGTCCAAATAAAATGTTTGAGACCATGATGACCCATGCAAAAAAAAATATTGGTGTAGTATTTTCAGATAGAAGTCCAATGTACTGAGCCGGACAATCGGTTTCCCAGCGGCCAAGCGGTGGGATTACAACTTACAGTTACTTCTGCATTGGCCTCGCTGAACAACCCCCGTCGTTGCCTCTTGGTCTGAACTGATTTATTTGAGCTTTGACACAGTTATTGACTGCAAGTGAATCTCAAACCTACCAACTTTTGGGATAGGTGATGCTATTGCTTTCAGAATAGAAGGCTCTAATTCTTGGAACAAGAAACATTTTAATTGCTTGAAAGTGGCTGAACCAAATCACATGAAATTGCTGTGATTAGTGGCCACTGGTACAACGTCTTTTCAAACTGCCACTGCCGGTAAAGAAAAAAAAAAAACCTGAGAAGTGGTTGAACCACTGGCAATCGTTATTGACCATTTAAAGATAATCATCCTGCCAACTTTTTGGATGGCTGGTGCTACTGGTTGGAAGAAAGAGACTCAAAATTCAGCAATTAGGCGGGCACCTTTTTTCAGTGGATACATTGCAATTGTGAGCAGTCGAACAAGCCCTAGTTATGCAACAGTTTGACTTCAGTTTTTTAGAGGCCTAGGGAAGATACTAGGGTTTGGTTGAACACAAAACTGGAAATACTCAAACGATGGTGCTACCATTCCTGTCATGCTTTTCACAAGCAGCCTGTTTTAGTTGTGTTAATAATTGTGTCACTGGAGAAAATGACATTTATCCTGTAACCAGTTTTACTCTGGCTTTATGAAGCAAATACTATGCTGTTATCATATAGTGATGCTTAGACAGATGTTGACACGCACAACGCTCCAAGTACGTTGCATTGTCATTTAAAGGGAAAGATGCGGAGACAGTCACCATTCGGCTCTGTCACCAATTTGTGAGGGGGGTTTAGTGTAAAAATGTCTTTCTCGGGGTTATGGAAGTGAGGTCAGAGTGATTCTTCAGGGTTGTGGAAGGGGACTGGGGTGAGGACTGGTGACAACATGTATAGAAATAGATTTCATGAAGAAGCAAACTGCAGACTTGACAACATTATGTGGCGATGCATTCCCTTGAGCATTGCAGGATTATGTCTTTGGGTGATTTTTGCATCAGTATGTGGTAATTTGAGATCATGACCATGCATCAGTATGTGACAACCTGGGAGTGAGAATAGGTTGAAACAAACACATCCTCGCCATAAAAAAATGACATCAGGGAATATGAAATAAGAGAGATAGAGATTCATTTGGAAACAGTTAGGGATGGAGCTGACATGACACAAATAAAGGCTGGTTCACAAATATAGTATTATAACAAATAATATAAGCTTATTTGTCAATCTTTATCATTACAAATCACTAATCTGAAGAGTAGATGTCTGATTTCAGTCTCTACAGTTATAATCACAATGGGAAGCCTTTTCCACTGAAATACTAGAGACGGAAAATTAAATTAATTTCACAAATGTTGGGTTTTAAAATAAGGTTTTGCGCAAAATCTGACCATTTCTTCTTATTAAACATAGAAACTAAGAAGTAAAAAAAATAATCCAATTGAAGCCTTGTTCAGATTTTGCAAAATGTGACTAATTCTACTCATTAAACAAAAGGAAATTCAAAATAAATGTCAGCCCCTGATAAAAGCTCGTCACTAAAACAAGCCTGATACCTTCTCCAGCTCTGGTAAATGAAGTCCCCAGACACTATTTAAGAACATGCTCTAGGTCAAAATCTTCTGTAATCGCAGATTTACTAATTATTTTGTGTATCTCCCAACTTACAGTTTTGACAGACGGTAACATCTTTCTTTAAAAAACAAGGGATTAGTGTGCAAAACCCTTTGTCACGCTGCAACAACATTTAAAAGCCTACATCTTACACCCGACACACAATGTATTTGGTAAAGGATTAAAGTAGTGCAACATGTATGTTGCACAAAGTGAATATTTTCTAAGCTGCTTCTCTGAAAACCTCAGTCTATACAACATGGATGCCTCTTAAGTTTCATCTTACAACACAGTGATATGAAACCATGACACTGGTGGACCAGAGACGCGCTTGTTTGATCAAACGTGTTTTCAAGAGCTTGTTCAATTATTCAGACATACTTGGAAGATGAGACCGAGAGCAGCTGTAAGGTTTCTATTGCCCTCTTAAATGAAGTGGTTTTGAAATTCTAGTTGGACTGGAGGCTCGTTTTAAATTTATTCATTTTATTTATTGATTTGTCGTTTGTTTCTCATTGTGATACATTTAATTTTAGAGGTTTTGCATTGTGTGAATATTTTACTGTTTTTTTTATGATTTTGTGAATTATTTTGTTCTTTTTGTTTTTTTACTTTTTGTATTGTCCGGATTGTTTTGTTCTTTTTGTCAATTGTCGGAACAATTAAATGTTGAGTTAATGTTTTAATTATTTAGCGCTCTGAATTTTCATGTGGCGGTGAAAACGTATGCAAACTTTGAAAAACATCTGTTTATGCACATGTTTACTAGCTTATACAAAATACGTTTGCCTGGTTTGAACCCCAGAAGTGAGTCACAACTTGATGACCGTCGGGAAATGTGGGTCACAAGGCGACACCAGTTGAGAATCACCGATGTAGATGACGTTTCTTGGTAAAAACTGTCGAAATCTGTTCTTTACCAGAAAAACCTATGGTGACAAGCTACTGTACATATAGAATCCCTGAAATCTGTGAATGGGAGAAGCACCACTGTCTTTAAAACTGACTCTAAAATAGAATAACATCTGATATAAAGAACAAGAGCAAATACATGTCTGGTACATGATGTTTAAATGTGTATATACTGACTTATTGAAGTGGTCCTGGATCCCAGGGCAGTGGAGCATGAAGCTTTATGTTAGAAGATTAGAAAAAGAAGCAGGCCTCTGTATCTCTGCCGAAGCCTAGAGGGGCTCAATGGTTATCTGGCCTTTTCTCATTAACTGGGAGATGAAAGTGGAAGCTTGTCGTCGGTCATGCGTCCCTTAGAGAAAACCTGGACTGGGACATTAATAAAGGCCTTAAGTCTGAAGGGAATCACTCCGGTCCTATCTCCCAGCACCGAAAAACGAGTCATTTCTCACAGTGCTATTCACATAAACGGCTGCTTCCACTTCTGTCTTTTTCATTTTCACATATCCCCGTTTCACACCGAGCCCTAACTCAAACAAGAGCAGTGTCACGTCAAACCAGAGCCTGGTTAAACCTCTGAAAGCCTTTGGGCCTGATATAATGTATTTCAGTTAAAAAGTCAAAGTTGAGCGAGCAAACATTAGCTGCCTCTACAGTAGGTTAACATTATTATTTCATATGTGTACGTTTGTCCCAAATCACTCAAGAGACTTCAGATTAAAAGCCCAAATAAAATAAGTTATGTAAATTTCTACAGTGTTTTGGTGATGTTTGAAACCGAGAAAATGTGGCAAATTATCTTGGCAAATCTGGCCTCCATCTCTTTTTTGTGACAAAACAAGAACTGATATCAAATCCACTGGAGTTTGTTTTCAGTGCCCATGCAAATCCATATGTCATTTATACGCAACTGGCCACGGTAAAGCAACTTAAAGGACAGGCTGGTTGAAGCTTGGCAGAGTAATCTTATAAGATGAATGTCTGGAAATGGTTTACAAAAGAACATCTTATGAATTTTAAGAGCTCTCTCCTCCAGTCTGCTCTACTGGGACAACATAGAGAAACAGTGTTCTGCCTTAGAGGTTTGACAGAGATGTCTAAAATAGACTTTGCCAATTGGTCTGTGAATTTGACCAATTAAGCCTAGAGAGAGAATAAAGCTTCTTGACAGCATGACATGCAGTGTGCTTGGCCTGTAGTGTTGACTTTCTGGTTGCCAGGGAGAGTATTTGTAATTGTCTCCTTGTGAAAAGGATGAGACATGGTAAACATATTATGATTCATATGAAGATAAAGTTTCAGTACATAGCATCTGTGCCTGTTTGTGTCTGGGTGATTTTTGTGTTGACAGTATGAGCTATAAGAGGGGCACAAAGGGATTTTGAAGCCAGCAGTTTGCATTTTGGCTGTTTCCATGTACGGACGCAAATACGAACAAATTCAGACGATACGGGATGAGCTGGTGACTCATCCTGGGTGTAGCCTGCCTCCGCCCTGTCAGCTGTGATAGGCTGCAGACCCCAAAATGCATGGATTGATGTGTGTTTTTAAGTTGTATTTTATTATAGACTGTGTGGGCAAAACGTGACAGGAAAAAGGACTAAACATGCCTTAAAATAATCTAAAAACAGCGTGATTTTAAACATGATTTGGTTCATAAGGAATATGACGGGCATCATGCAGGACACAGGATCCCTATATACACCGACACATCCATAGAGACAGGTGATCAGTTAGGAAAATAAGTACATTTTAAAGACACACCATTACTTTTTTATTGGGATTTTCCATTCTGTCTGAACTTTTTCGGGGGACTTTTTTGGAATTGCAATATTGACCATATTTGAACAAAAGGGGGTGAGACTGTAGGAGGTGCAGAAAAGTGCACGGGGTCAGGGGTGCCCTGATCCTACTTGCTAGCTTACTGGCTAAGTAAGATGATAATCTTAATTGGGCATTTGTATACAACTGGTCAACTACAGTTGAGCTGTCTGTGAGGAAAAATAGAAGCTCTGAAAATCTTACAGTTTACTTGAGGCTCCACACAAAGCAAATGGCCTTAATTTACTTTCACACATAAGCAACTATGGCTGGGGTGTCCAAACTTTTTGCAAAGAGGGCCAGATTTGGTAAGGTGAAAATGTGTGGGGGGGGGATATGCGCTGACCAAAACAGTGGTCAGTGCATATTCAAAACTGTGGTTTTGATGCGCAAGACGTCACGCAGGTGAGAGTCACTTAGTCTCGTCCATGTTCATGACCGAGAATGTCTTCTCGCAAAAGTATGTCGAGCCAAACAAGCTCAGCATTTTCTTAGCTACTGTTCGAATCTCTTGGAAGCTGCCTTCATCCAGCTGGCGGTAGAAGTTGACAGGAGGGAGCTGTTGGTGTCACACTGCAGGGGGTCTGGATTGTCATCAGGGTCCACGGAGAACGGATAGGGAAAAAAAGCGTGATGTCCTTCTCAATAGCTGCAAAATCCCAAAAGTGCTGTTGAAACTCCTCAACCAGAGATGAGATGTGTGCTGCGAACCTCCTCATTTGTGCACTGATATTGTTCTGTGGGAAACTGGTCAGAATTTCCTGCAGCGATGGGAAATGTGTGGCGTCGGGCTGCGCTCGTGACAGGTGCCTTTGGAAAAAGTAGCAGCTTGGTCTGAAAGGCTTCGATGTGTGGATACAGTTGATTTACCACTGCATTTTGCCCCTGAAGGCTTGTGTTCAATGCGTTAACTAAAAATCCCAAATCAGCCAGCCAAACGGGATCAGATAGTTCTGGCATCGGTTGTCCCATTTTTGCCAAGAATTGTCCAATTTCCTCCCTAAGAGAGTAGTAGTAGTTTCATGTCATCTACGGCGGAACAAACAGAAACAAATAAATCTGTTCCTCTTGCTCGGTCCTTAAGGTCCTGGAGGTCGAGAAGCTCTTCACTCACGTTCGTGTCAAAAAAAAAATCAGTAACTGAGCAGTGTCTGATGCAGCCGTGCTTTAATCGCAGGCTAACGGGAAAAAGTCAAACTCGGCTCCTTTTGCCTCCAACTGTCTCTTAACATCTGATGAAACTTCTTCTATCCTCCGTGCCACAGCGTTACGAGCCAGGCAAACATTGGCAAACTGTTGCCTCTTCTCAGGACAAATTTTCTCAACCATTTCCTTCGCGCAGTCTTTAATAAATTCACCCTCAGTGAAAGGTTTGCTGTGGTTGGTGATCAGCGTTGCCACCTCGGAGCTCACCTTTGTGGCATTTTCATTTGACTCACGGAGCCTCTTGATATTAAATTCCTTGAAAACAGCCACAGTCTCTTGGCAAATTAGGCAGACAGTTGTTTTTCGTATTTCAGTGGAAAAAAATACTGCAATTCCCACTTGTCCTGGAAGCGGCGGCCCTCGCTGTCAACTTTCCTTTTTTTTTAGTTACAGTCGGAAATAGGCCAGGCTGAAAGGCTCACACGAGGGTCACGGGGGCGAGAGTGCGACCACGGGTCTACTTCCATCTTCTGGTGAAATGTAAAATAGCTTTTTTTTGTGCTGGTGGCCCACATATTATTGATTTTATGACAGAAGCTGCGGGGTGAAAATTTGAACATGCCTGAACTATGGGATAAAGTTTGTTGGTAAAACCATCTGTGTCATCTATTTCCATTTGTGAAGCATACTAAAACCGTCTTACTTAGGGGTCAGAGGTCGAGCTTTCCCACTCATGTTATGTAATATCCTAACGTGATAGGATTCAGATAATCAGAGCCAGACTGATAGAAAAGCAGCTGCTTCTCAAGGTCCTATTATCCCCTTTTATAATGCACACTTCCAGACTCTGTGTGTGTGGGTGTGTGTGTGTGTGTGTGTGTGTGTGTGGGTGGGGGGGGGCACATCTCACTTTGCAGGCTGTATAACTTGGCCTTAGGGTGAAGCTTGACATATAAAGTAGTTCTTTCCTTAAGCACATGTATGTCTAGCCAACACACACCTGACACACCTGTTTTATGTAAATAAATAATGCATCTAATGGATTTGAAGCATGACTGTTGCCTCTTCAATCCACTGCTCTACATGGCGACAGCAAATTCTAAAACAGCAATAATAATAATAATAATAATACATTAATTTATATAGCACTTTTCTGAACAAAGTTACAAATTGCTTTTCAGAGGAAACAAAATATATTGTACCTCTTCAAATATATTACAAACCACTATGTTTTGTCTTGTCAGCTGTATTTCATCTGTAAATATGCATTCAGTCCCCATATTCACTGACACATCTGAAAAGAAACATATTAAACGTGGCAATTTAATTCATTTACATAAGGATTATTGAAATGTTTAAACACAGTGTTTTAGAGGTCGGCAACACTTAGAATCTGAAGAGCCTTTTGTGGACAGAAGAAAAAATAAATGTGTACAGCTGTAAAAAAAAAAAAATTCGACTCCTTTGTAGTCTTTTTATGATATATGATAAACATTTTTACTGGCAACAGAAATAGAATTCTGCTATTTTTTTGTTCATTTACTTGCTTATTTTGTTTATATTTGCTCATTTGAAAGATTTTGTTACTTTTGGTTCATTTCTGTTTATTTTGCTTATTATTTTATTCATTTCTGAGGTTTTTTTTCTTCCATTTGTGGATCGTTTTATTCATCTCCTTGACTATTTTACTCGATTTGTTCTTTTTTCTCTTTCCTTCCTCATATCCATTTGCATTCAGTTGATTTATTAATCTGTCCCTCTTGACATTTCTACTTATATCTCCGCAACCCCTAGGCCTAGAGTGACCAAACTTTACCTTTGGGTAAATCTCTTGGAGGGAAGGAGTACTTTGGTATCCATGACCTAATTTTTATATTTTATTAGGTTACGGGGTCATTTGGTGACCCAACCACCTTTTGGACTCTACAGACCCAACCTCTAGAGCTAGAGGTCTGAATTTTTATGTATCTAGGTGCTTCGAACAACCTCCGCTCTACCGCATGATCACATGATCCTGACCCTGAAGATCATTAGGGTCTGAAAGTTGGGTGACCCGCTTACTTTTAACATCTATTTCTTATTTGACCATTTTCCTTCCTTTATCAGCACCCTGTAGGCCCAGAGTGACCAAACTTTACATGTTAGTACATCCCTTGGGGAGAAGGGGTACCATGCTAGCCTTAATCTAATTCGCATATTTAATTAGGTCACAGGGTCATTTGGTGACCCAACCACCTTTTGGACTTTACAGACCCAACCTCCAGAGCTAGAGCTCTGAATTTTTATGTATCTACTAGGTGCCAGGGGACAACCTCCAGTATACCACATGACCTGATCTTGACCTTGAAGACCGGTGGGTCTGAAAGCGACTTTGTGAATTTTTGTTTTATGTACATTTTTGGAAACTATAAAGCTCTACGGTGGAAGATTTGCTGATTCATAGCTTTCTTATTTTAGTTATTTGTGTGCTTTTGTGTTCATTGTGTGTATTACTTAGTTCAGTTTTCTCCTTTTTTTATTTTTTATTCAGTTTCTTGACTATGTTTGTTGATTTTAGTAGATTTTTTTTCATTTTTAAAAAAAAATTTGCTCTTTATTTGAGTAGTTGGCCCTTTCTTTTTGCCATTTTGGTGCTTATTTTTGTTCACTTTGGTTTATTCTGCCACTGAACCACAATAGAAGGTCTGAAGAGCCACGAGTTGCAGACCCCTGGTGTGTGCTTTGGATCACTATAAGTAGCTGTCTGTCAATGCCAATCAGGGGCAAAAATCTGTTTTCATTGTTGGTGGGGTGGGGGCAATAAACAGTAAAATTTCAGAGGGTAATTTTTTGGGGGGACAAAAAAATGCAGACTGTCAGTTAGCAGCAGTGAAAAACGCTGCACAATTTGCAGCTTTGTTGCAAATCAAGTATGTTTCAGTAGTTATAAATGTCAAACAACGTGGCTTCAAGTCATACCACTTGTATTATGCCTTTAACAAATGTTACTGTACTTTTTAGTTTACAATGTGATTTTTGGGGGGACAACTTGATGCCAATGAATGTGTGGCGATTACGAATCCAATTTGCACAGTTCTTGTGTGAATTTTATAAAATGAAGGTCATGTGGACAGATTCTCTTTTTTCCCTTAATGGGGAACATAAATCTATTCAGAAATATATGTGCATTAGTGTGGCCTCGGCTGAAGTAAAAAATCTGGAGGAAGCCCACATTTAGATCAGGTCAGGAAAGAGTATGATGAGCATAGAAATGTGGATAAGAAAAGAGCCAAAATGGAATAATGAAGGAAGTGCTGGAGCAGGGAAGAGGAAACATAACTGCAGTATTCGACGTCTCTGCAGGTGAGTGCTGCTGTGCCTTACCTGACTTCTGTGCACCCACTTCCTGTGCCTCTGCTGAATTTGATCTTCAGATTCACTCACATCATCAAATACCAAGAACCAATCTTCAAAAATAATGGAGCTTGGAATGAAAGATGGAAGCCAATAAGCCATGAATAGAAATAGATTTACATCGTGATTATAATTTGAAATAGAGGAAGCATTTGTGGTCAATGTAGAGTACAAATATACATTAGAAAAGCATGCACTGTGTACAACTCAATAAGCGCAACCGAATGACACCAAAATAATGGCTTCCAGAGTTCAGTAATAGTTTCTGCTCACCAAGAAGTTTATTTTTTCTATTTCCACCCAATAGATGATTGGACAAGGTTTAAATTCAACAAGGAAGCAATAATTTTTTAAAATATCTGCCTCCTCTCTGGCAATGTCCCCTTGTTTGCCAACTTTTAGTTGTGTGATGTTAAGGTTTTAGTCATTGACAGATGGATAAAATTTCTACAAGCGTGTGCAGTAATTCTCTTTTAATTTTTATTTAGCCCCTTTGCCAAATGGAAGTGAGCTTTTCTCTGCAAGATTTTTTTTGTTTAATGAGGAAAATGACAAAATAAATGAAAGCCCGTCTTTCCAAATGACAGTGATTTAGCTCAGACAGGAGCTTGTGAGGCAGCTTTCACGCTCGGGCAATTTGATATAATATCTTCATCTAATAACATTTTCTTCAGTCGGAGCCCTTCCTGGTTTCTAACTGGGTTTTGAATGACTACCTTGTGAATTACCTGCGAGAGTCGTTCCACTAATGGCTTTTTAATCACCTTGAAAATCACTATATCCACTGCAAAACTGGCTCCCTTTTACTCACGGAGAAACTTTGCTTTAACGATTCTTCTAAGCGCCGACTCTTATTGTTTTCCTATCGGTGTGTGTTTTTGTTGTTTAGGGTGAAGTAGGTTCATCTTTAATCGCGTCTTCCTCTACCTGTCTCCAATTTATTCCCCCGTACTCCTACATCATCTCTGACAAAGCAATGAGAAGCCACTGGGATAAAAAAAAAATTTAAAAACGGCTGGAGGAACAGGAGACACTGTGGGAGGAGGTGATCTAAATTGAGTCAAATCCATAAATAGACGGTATTAGACTTTCATGGTGTAGCATCACTACAGAGAGTAACTAATAAGGGAATTAATCCCACCGCTATGGCTCACAGGCTTCCCCTGCCTCATCCCAGTTTCCTGAGCTATCATTTCCTCCTCTTACAAACAAATACTACGCTCGTTCACTCATGTCATTGCGCATATAATGGAATAAATACAAAAGCAGAAAAAACGCCACCGATTTAGGTGTCAACTGTTGTAAGAGCAGAACCAGTATAAAAGTGCAGCGTGCACAGACTTATGTATGGATGAGAGGGCAGCTAGACATGACTCATACTGCTCTGACTATTTGCCAATTCTTCATACCCATTTAAGCAGCAGCAGAATGGTTTGGGTTGAGGCCAGACAAATTCACAGATTCGTATAAGCGTGCTGAAAACATTTAACCAGTCCAGTGGTATCCTTTATTATATTCTCAGAATCAAAAATGAGTGCTCTGGCAAGGGAATCTAAACCGTGGCTAGAAACAAGAATATAGCAGTAAAGGAATATTAGCAGGAACGAGGAACTGAAATTGATAGGAGTTCAATTTAAAGTTGCCTCCAGGAGTTGAAGTGAAGCTAATGGAAATGTTAAAAAAAAATAAATTATTAAAAATATTGGACGGAAGTTGGAATTTGAGACACTTGTGCTTCAACAATCCATGTAACCTATGAAGTAGCAGAAGATATGTACACTTGGTTGAAAATCTGTGTAGCCTCCGTTCAATCCATGTCAAATGGAGAAGTTGCATTATGAAAAAATGACTTCACTTTCAGTTAGTTTTTAATGCAAAAATAAAGTAAGGAAAACACACTTTGTGCTTATATTTAACCATATAGGTAACTGGCAAAATATGCAAACTCAAACTTTTGAATGAGGAAAGTAAAATTGTGTGGTTAAACTGCTATTTTCCTTTTTCCGTCTTTACCTGAAAATCGTCAAAAACGGTCCCGTGGGCAGGATTTGGAGATTTTACAGTAGAAGTTCTGTTGTGTCGGCTGTCACGTGACACCCCAACACGGGGTGTTGACCAGACGGTTTGCCGACTCCTGTTCCATGGCTGCGTCACTATTTCCAGATCACTCGCTTGTCACATAGAGACAGTGAGAGTCAGGAGTGTCAAACTCATGCCACGGAGGCCAAGATCCGGCAGGTTTTCTCTCCAACCAGTCACTACAGCAGGGGATTTCGCTGATCAGCATCCTCCAAATTGAGGGTAGGAGCTAAATCAGTGAAATCCCCTGCTTTAGTGACTGGTTGGAGAGAAAACCTGCAGGGCCCTCAGCCCACCATGGCACAAGTTTGACACCTGTGGTGTAAGTGGATCCATTATTTGAGTTGTTTTAGCCCAGGGATAGGCAAATACAGGCCTCGAGGGGCGGTGTCTTGCAGGTTTTCCAGCTGCCCCCCAGAGTGAGTCATTTCCCTTCCGGT
>JAQQAE010009419.1:0-14621 GCA_029823295.1 Pseudamia nigra
TGATCAACCTGTAGCTGGCCACCTTTGAGGAGGGTGTATAGTATTTAAAGGCCGAAACACCCCATGAATCAAAGGCAAACTACTGATGATGTGTCCTGAAATTCAGTTTGGCAGGTCCTATAATACTCTCTTTCTTTCTCTCATGTATACCATCGACTGGCACAATGGACTGTTTAACATCTCGTCCCGTGTTTCTATGATTCTGTGGTTGTCTGAAATATTTGTCAAGCCTCTTATTGTCTGAACATGCATATGTCCTCCCAGTTGCATCATATTTAAAATATTTTTTGTGTCTTGCCTGCTGTGCTCACCTGAACGATGCTCTGCCTTCAATACTTTTTTTTTCTCCATGACCTAATATTACTATGTACAGTGTTTGCGTTTCAAGATTCAATCACAACTACAGGATTTGTCATGAAGAGAGCTGCTACAAATTAAAAGGATGCCCGTACCCATCATATTGGTTTTTAAGGTTTACTCAGACAAAATCACACCACCACTTCTGAGCAGGACAGTGGGTTACGTATGCAAACGAAATACTTTCACGAAATGTAAATGACTATGCTAGCCAAATACTGATAAAAACACCACGAACCCCAACACCTATAAGGTTTATTGGTCTTTGATGTGAAATTGTTTCTACTTGAGACTACATTGTTGCATAATGTAAAACAGTGCATGATGCTCCAACGGACAACGATAAATAATATAACACACTATATAAACCACCCGCTGCTTAGATTGAGAAACAGGAGCTGCTTTTATATGTAAAGCACAGACAAGGAGGTGATGCAATCACAGGAAATAAAGGGAAAATACCACTGGCGTGGATTTTAATTTGACTTAATTGGGGTTTTGGTTGGATCGTCAGTTAATTAGTCAAGAAAGCTGATTTGAAGAACCACGGGTCATGATTTGAATCTGGGCTCTTTTTTATTAGTTATGATTAACAAAAGCTAAAATGCCAACACAAACACAAAGCATGAGCACTTCTCTGATCTCAACGACCCAAGAGAGGCTGAGATGCTGATTTCCATTGCCCTTGTGTACTCAAAAAAAAACACAATTTTACCTAAAAATAAATAATAATGTCTTTCCTGTTATGAAAATAGTCAGATCACTAACAAAGCTGCAAGTTTGTAAAATCACTCTAGTGTGTATGCTTTGTGTTGTGATATGTTGCACAAGGGACCCGTTTCTACTGACCTTCAACAAGACACTCATGAGCAAACACGGAACAATGAGCACAAGGAGATTCTCCGTAAACCTCGAACACCACAGGGCGCCGTTTTGGACGCCCACGCAGCGGAGAACCTCCTTGAGCCGGAGATCCTTCTCCAGCACCAGACTTTTGATGGTCATGCACACGGTGTATATGAAGGCCAGAACCAGGACCATGGGAAGGATGCCGCCGATACTCTGGATGAAGCTGGTTGTAGAGGAGGCAATCAAAAAAGTCAGGACTGAACACTGCTAAAGGTTGTGTAACTCATCACCGTGCTGCTTTCTTTATGAAGTGTCTGGGGCTTTTATTTACCTCAGCTGTCAAAAGTGCAAGGCCTTTATCTGAAGTTGGTTTGTACTAGAAGGAGGCTTTTATTTTATTCTTTTCTTTGTAATAAGAATTGTTTGTACTGAGCACAATTATTTATTCTGAACTGCTGTGTTGGTGACATTAAGCACAATGTTAATCCAACAACTCTGGCCTTCTACAACAGTACAAGTCCTCCACCCAAGTTCACCAAGTAGGAATCGGTACATTGTGCCTGTCATAACACAGGCAACAGAGACGTGTTGGCTTTGTAAAGGAGTTAATTAAGAGAAACAAAAAAGTCAGCATGAAAAAGCCTGAAAAACAATGCAAACTTCACAATAAGTCATTGGATCAATTCATACGGCTTTAGACGCTTCCATTCAGACCATTCTTCCCTTTTAAATCATAAGAAATTAAACAATCGGGCCATATAGGGATATCCTTTTACAACTAACTCCTTTTAGACACAGGTTTCTATATACAGGTGTCAATGGTGGGGAAACAGAAATGGTCCTACTTAGAATAAGTATTGTTCCTTTATAATTCTAACAAGTCAAGTAGAAGTAGTCATAAACATATGTAAGTACTTGAGTTGAAGCAAAAAAGTTAAAAATTACTCAAGTAGTAAGTATTTTAATTTTCCATATCGTTAGTTATTTTATTGATTTCTGTTAGTTTTTCATCATTTTTACTTATTTTGTTGTTTTTATTGTTCATTTGTGCTCGTCGTGCTTCATATTTTGTCTTTATTTAACTATTTTGATCAGTTTTGTTAAGCCTCTTGATTATTTTTTTGTAAATTTCTCCTCATTTTATAGCTTTGTGTTTTCATTTTGTCATCTTACTTGATTATTTTGTTATTTTAAAATTTAATTGATTGATCACAAGCGTAACTGAGTAAGCATAAAAAGCATTCTGCCAAACAAGTACAAGTACAGGTACTTTTATTGGGAAACACTAGTACATGCAAAGGAGTGAATGTGCCTGAGTACTACCCCCCACTGTCGGGTGTTCAGGCAGACGTTTGAGTAATGGTAATACGAAAAGTCAGAAGCTGTCAGCGAAAACTGAGATAACGGGACATAAAAGTACATTATTCCTGCATCTAGTATCTCTACGAGGCCAGTGTGTTGTTTCCAAAAGTGCATATCTTTAATGCTATCATCAGGCAACATATAGACACTTCAGAAAAAGAAAGCAAAACTATTAGTCAAAGACAAGGACACAGCAAAAGAAGAGTAGAAAGCCCAGTATTAAATAAGGTTTCAGTGTTCGACAACTGTATGATGAATGGACAAAAAAATGTGTCTCTATACTTACAATGACAACTCAACGTAAAAGGCCTTGAAGACAGAGGCACAAAAGGCATGAATTTGACATGAATGCATTTTGACATGAATCGCCTCTACTTCACATAATGTATCTGGTTTGAAAGCATCTCTTCTAACATTCATCAAGCACGAGTTACGTTAGAACATACAATAATACAGCAAAAACTGCACAAGGATTGTGTAACGTAGGGTAAAAAAAACAGCGTAGTCTGGTGCAGAGGAGTGTCGTGCTAAGGTACATTTACTCTGCTACATCAGAGTAGTTGATTTACTTTTTTGTGATAAATAAAACACACTTCTACTCAGTTACATTTGGCTTCTGAGTATGAGTCATTTTTAGCCCGACACTGTTTTTACACAGATGTTGTTTCACCCGAATGTCAATGAACAACAGTCAGATTATTAAATGTCAACATAAAATCACAAAATGAGCCAGAAAGCAATGCAACAAACACAAGAAAATAGCTGAACAAAAATAAATAGAACAAAGTGAAATAAGCTACAAAAACCCAAAATAATGAACTAAATCAAGAAAGACATAATCGGGCATATTTAGAAATAACCACAATAAACAGCAAAATACCCATCAGTTCTTGCAACAAGCAAATCTTAAACACATCATAAAGATTTTTTTATACATAAATAAAAGTGTTTTTCAGAACCAAGTATTTTTATATTTACTTGGTTCTGATTCTGTCACTTGACGCTGATGTAACATTACATTATTATTACCTGCAGATAAATGACCTATATGAACACAATAAAATACTCCAGTATATTTTAAGTGATTTTTTTGTTTACTCTCACTCAAGCACTTTACTTTATGAGCACTTCTACTTATACTTGAGTCATTAGAGCCAAACATACAGTGAAGTAACAATACTTTTAACTGAATCACTTATGTTACTGTGTAATATTCACTACAACGCACGTCTTCGTTCATGCTGGCCAGTGTTAAGTTCATTGTTTGGATGTCAGTTTTAGAGTAGGGGTGACTTAATATTCCTATTTCATATTAAGTGAATTCTCCATTTTTAAGCTTGTCTCTTGCATTCTGTTGCAAAGCCAAAGGAAACATTATCAAGGTGCATGCGTGGCTTCTGTGCGGCGCAGGTAATTTCAGCATTCGACTAAGCTAACCTTCATAAACCTTGCGCATCAGCTCAATCAAGCCATTTAGAGCTGCACCTTGTGCATGATGTATGATTTGATGCAGTTACAACACAATAACGCAATATTAAACTGGCTACATAATGCCACCAAAATGCCGTGTCGATACCATCTCCTGTGCCAACAGAACAAAGTGCTTCCTTTGCTTTTATGAGACAGTGAAGGAGAGATACCAAATAGATTTTGACAAAGTATGGATTTCACATACCTCTTAGGCTTGCATTCCATAAATACTGGCCACATAATGCAAGGGCAGCAGAGTGCAGGTGGGACGTGGAGACAGCGCATAAAGAGAATATGCAGAAATTGGCTGAACAATTGATCAAAGTACACTTTCAGTTCATTTGCATGAAATGAATTTCTCCTGTAACAATCTGAACAAGTTATTTTTAAAAGGCCTTACTGAATCCCTGCCAGCTCGCTCACAGCACTTATGCAAGGCTAACTGGCAATTAAGGAAAGAGGTTTTTTTTTTTTTTTTGGTAATTCTGGATGAGTAAGTAGGTTCTTTTTCATTTTCAGATCTTTGTGTATCTTATTCTTTAAATTTCTATAGTTATACAGCATTATGTCCTGTGTTTTGAGTCTCTACCTTTGAAGGTTTTATTTTTAACTTATATGATTATAAAACAGCACAGATATAATTCAGGTTTAATGAGAGATGGGTTTTGAGCCTCAGTATTAAATTGGCCCAGGGGCTAAATTATTAAAGCCCTAAGTATTGAGAAGCTGCCATGTGAAAAGGTTTTCCTGTTGGCACTGGGCACATTTATATATGTTCACACTGCAGGTGCAAGGTCACAAATCTGATTTTTTTTTGCCAGTATGTGCCCCAGGTCTGTCTTTTTCTTTGCAAAGTGAATGTCACAAATCACATGGGGTCTGATGATTTGAAATCCGATTTGTGGTCTCAAATCACATACAAGTTTGAATTGTTGTCTCGGAATTGTTGCGGCTTTCATGTCATTCACAGCCGACATTCGTTGTAATTTTGTGTTACCAAAGATCAGTCAAGTAAATATTCAATACAGTTTTATGGATGAAGTCAGTGGAGGGATTGTGAGGTGTCAGATCTCAAGTATTTATTGTGATGCTACTGTAAAAACTCACTGGGGTAAAGTCAGACAGACTCACATTCAACCTACTGCACCACAATGAATAGCTCTTCAGTTGCAAGTTGTTAAGATATACAGTAAATCCTCTGATCGTAGTACGACAAACAAGATACAACTGAGGTTTGGTTGAAATCAGACACTCTTTGAGCATTTTGAATTATATTGATCTCTATGCTGGACCGTCAGAAAGAAAAGTGCGTGGGGGCCGCCTACAAAGTGCAAAAAGTGATTCATTTCTCCTAAACTAAGGGTTGTAGTATCACTACAAAAAGGTAATAAGTACATGTAGTAATTTTCATATCTATACAATGCTTCATTGCAAACCTTAGCACTGAGGTTTGATAAGTCCATTTAATTCTCACATGCCTAAATTCCAGCTCAAAATACCACAGAGATACTGTACTTGTCCATGTGCTTCTTTTTTTCAGCGCTTTCTCACCTGGGCTATTTTCGTGTGTGAGGGTTTAAATGCAAATGAGCTGCTGTGGACCACACGCTTCCTGTCAGCGCCATAGATTCCATTGCATTCAAGGTCATGATGGCTTTGGTGGTCCTGGAGGTACTGACAGTAACTGCATATCTGTGACCTCACAAATCTCTAGAAATGGAACTGACTTGTCCTAGATCCAGTTATCTGAAAGGAGCTCTGGGTATTTTAAAAAAACAATTTTAAAAAATCCAGTTAATTATTAGGACATAACAGTTTTCTTTGCAAATTTTATGACCAACTAGGCTCAACTTGGTGAGCATATTTATTATTCTACATTAATTATTAGTATTTTTATCTTCTGTTTTATTTTGACTTTCTTTTTATACCTTGAATTTTATTGTATATGGTTTCAAAAGCAATGAAGGAATATATCCACCTAACAAAACATGCACCCGCCCACCTGCACGCCTGCCCATCCATCCATCCATCCATCCATCCATCCAGCCATCCATCCATCCATCCATCCATCCATCCATCCACTTAGAAGGCATTCGTCTACTATTTTGCTTTTTTTTTGCTATTTTCAGTCCAGGTGGACAACTCTGTATCGAGGTCTGTTTGTCTAATCGTTGCATTTGCATTTCTTTCTTTAAATACTGATAAAATACTGACGAAGGGAATTGGGAGTAGTAGTACTACATTAAAATCTTAATAGTACTCATCTGTGGCTTTGTTTCTAAGAAATACAAAAGTTGTTGGTAATCTGAGTGATAATGAGGGAGCTGCACGCGCTTTCACTCACAACAAAGAGATTAAGTCATTGCCAGTGAGACTCAGAGGAACTTGGGCAACATGAGAAGCTAAATGAGAGAGGCTGACTTGTTTTTTCGAGGACACTTCCCCTCACCCTGCGGGATGGATCATTTTCAAACGAGGCCTTGAAAGCAACACGAAAAGACTGGGTTCTTAGAGTGTAGGCCCGTAGCCAGCCAAAACTAAAATCTCTTACAAGATTACATAAATTAAATTGCCTCTTTGGAAGTGGAAATTAACATTTAAGAGTATGGGACGCATCGCGGCATTTCTGTGGAGGTAAGCCAACTTCAGTAACAATTGCATCAAGCTGAAAATTCATTCTGGCACCGTTTGCTCCCGATTCCAGCCTCACGTCTCGCTACCAGCTGACAGACGCTGCGAGTTAACTCCTTTTGTGACTCGAGATCAGTCATGCACACCGTGTCTGACACTGACAACCTTGCCACCAGATGCTCTTAAATTATACATCCGCTGATCGATCAAAGGTGCTTAAGTAATAGAACTCCAGGAGGGTCAGTATTACAGGGCTCCAGTTACATTGGCAGCCTGACCTAAATTTAGGGAGGCTGCAAGACTGATTCCTCAGTAAATCGAGGGATAGTAGAGCACGGTCTCCCCAGAGGATGGAACGCTATACCAAAAAAAAAAAAAAAAAAAACAAAGAAAGCTTCCCGTCTTATTTTGAGCAAATGTAGTGTTGAGGCTGACAATGAGCAATTCATTGAACAGATACAGGTTTTACTGTTCTCACTGTTACAAATTATTGCTCAAGATGAAATGAGACGCTAATTGTATTAAAAATGACTTTTGCTTTTATAATCTACTGTAGCACCAGGATCACATATGAAGCTATCATATGAGCATAATCAGTTACATCCTATTAATGCTGAAAGGGTGTCAGGGACGCTACAGGCTACAAAAAAGGACAGTGGGAGGATGGATCCTATTTCAAGTTACAGTAAATCCCCTGGTTTATCAAGTCTAAATGCATACAAGGGGGAAAATTAAAAAAAAATTGAGAATGAAGTGATGAGTTTACATGAAAAAAACTCCCAGAAGTAAAATTTGTGAGAAAAATACGTATTAGACCACCATTCAGTGTGAGGTTTATACCACAGTTTCCCTAATTTAGTGGTACTGGTAATTGCCAAAATATTTTTTTATGCTTCTATGTTTCTAATTGTTAATCTGCCAGTATACACAAGCTGCTTAATCAAAATGCTATTTTTAACAGTACAGTATAATTACTGTCATCATCCATGAATTTTTGAATTTACTGTTTTCAAAAAGCAGGAAAATAGTGAAGTAAATTGTTATTTTTTTTATTAAGATGCCAAATGATAGTGGTTTACTTGCATTTCTGAACAGAGAAATTAGTTTTAGAGGTTGAATATTATGCTAGATTCATTTACAGTCCAATCCCATTTGCTGGCTCAAATTTGGGCAAATTGAAAAAAAAAAAAAATGCAAAGAAAACATGAATTCAATTTGAAACTCACATCCTGAAAAATGCTGATTAATGACTGATGCAGTGGTTACAACTGAATTAATGCCATAAAAAGAAACCATTTCATGTGGGTAGCCTTACGCAGCAATACTTTTAATGAATGACTCATATTTCATTTATTAATTTATCATGTTTGAACCATGTAGAGCCTCTTAAGTCCCACAAAGGAAGATATCTTATGATAACTGTGTGACCCAAGAGTAAAATGTAGCATTTTGAGACTGTTGAAAAAACAAAATATGCTGTTTGGAAAAATCATTCAACCCATCTTCATTTTTTTTCCATTATTTTGTTCATTTATGTTCATTTTTAGAGTATTTTGTTCACTCTGGTCAACTTTGATCATTTTGTTCCTTATTTACTGATTTTCATTCATTTTCTCAGCTTGTTTTTTTCTTTTCAATATCTGTCCTGTTGGTCAACTTTTGGCACCATTTTGTTCTTTTTTTAGTACAATTTTGTTTGTTTTGTTACTTACTGTATTATTTTTTTTCATCATTTTTGTTCCTTACTTTGATAATTTTGTTCATTATTTTGTTCCTTTTTGTTTAATTCACTGACTATTTCGTTCATTTCTGTTCAATCTCTGGTTCAAACACATCTTTTGTGTTTTTTTTTTAGGCTCTTGGGGATATTTTTGAAGATTCACACATGAAGATTTACATCGAAACACAATCTCCCCAAAGACTCACTCACACAGAGGGTATTTTTACCCTTTTCTTTGGGATAAAGTACTGTGAAACACTGCACCTAGAAGTTAAAATTTATAGCATTTCTGAATATAATAACCTATGTATTTGGGGGAGGGCTGAAATAAAATACATGGGGGCTAGAGCCCCTCTAAAAAGGGTCTAAAACACCCCTGGGTGGCCTTGTAAAGTGGTACTAAATATTTAAAGTGCACAGAAAAACACATAGGATGAACACTTGACATTAATGACATTTTAACTGTTATTTGCTGTAAAGATGAGTTAATGCTCTATGATTAAGTAAAGAAGAGGGGACGAATTGGCTGAATTACAGAGAAAAATACTGATGTTGTATATAAAGAACGGCGTGTTTCTTTTTGACATTTTGGATTTGACTCACATTTGAAGTCATCGAGAACAATGCCACTTATTTCCTATAATTGCCATTTTGTCTCACAGTGACACCTGCTCAGAATCAAATCACGGACATTTTAGGACAATTTACTCCAAATTGTTCTGCAACAAAAAGATGCACAAAAGGGTCCTGGACACCTGTTATCTATTATGCCACAAATTAAAACAGATTTGTGATAATTTGTGGCATTTTATGAACAACGCTAAGGGTGGATCTTTAATCATAAAGGAAAGTGGTAAAGTGTCAACTTTTAGGAGTGAGTCAGAATAAGTGTTTTTTTTTTACCTTTGTGTTCTTTCTTGAAGGCTGTTTGAAAGCTATAATTTACTTTAACTAAATGATGATTTTTTTTTTGCAAGATTACAATGGCCTTAATAGATTAGAAGAGATGCAGGGACATGCTTCCCTTAGTTCAAAAACAGTGTATCAGTATTGCACATTCTACTTTTTAGTTTATCACATCAATCAGCTCTGATGATGGAGTCAAGGGACTGGAAAGTGAGTTAAGATGACTCCAGCAAGGACTGACGCTTTGCATGCATCCAGATCGTACAAATTTCACTGACATCTGCCGCTGGGCCTCAATATGACTCGACAGTGCCAGGTCTATTTACGACCGGGTCACACAGGAACCAACAAATACATAAACGGACTCATTAATGCACTGCTATTATCACACACTCAGCTCAGAAACCCATCAAAATGTTTATGAGCTACGCAGCTTGGATACAATTTAAATAGTGGCTTTGAATTCTGAACATTCAATGCAGATAATTTCCACATAACACAGTGTATGGCATCTTTGTTATTCATTGAGTTGTGGTAACAAACCAATCAGTACCCGCCTGCTTTTTTGGGACTCTGTGTAATGGAACCAGGCACTGAACGGTACCATGTTTTATAAGATAAATGAATAAATGCATGCAAATTACAGACTGGTTGATGCAAATTTGACACTGCACCTGTTTGTGTTTGCGTCTGTATACTGGGATATGGGCCATAAAGCCAACATGGCACGTACATGTCAAAGGCTGTACCTTATTCACCATATTTTCCATATTGTAACCAACTATAATCTTGTCTAAAAAGTCCACACCCAGCCGCTTTATTACACACACACACACACACACATCTATTGAGGCGGCAGCTCAATGCATTTTGGCACAGTGAAGATAACCTGATGAAGTTTAGACTGAAAATCACCGTGGGGGAAGTGGAAAGCCATGAGGCACGCCTACAGGATGGTGCAAAAGTCTTAGGCCACCACGGGTTGGCTATTTCAAAAAATTCTCAAACAGTTTTTCCACAGTCAAGTGTGTGTTATAGTGTTACCTCACTTTGCAATTAAAATGTTTTGAACTGTGTGAGATGAAAAATATGAGTTTTAGGGACTTAAACCACATTTCATTCAGTACATGTCAAGTGGTTCTTTATATTTGTTTTATTTGATACCATAGGAAAATGTACATTTTTGCCTGTTTTAGTACAGATTTTTATGTGTTGACGCTATAACAAATTAAGTAAGTAAAATTTATATGGTAGAAGTAGTACTAAGTAGAACTAAGTAGAATTAAGTAAGTACCAACCATAAACAGGTGGGACATGGTTGAGATCTTCAAGAAAACACTCACATCCAAGGAGAGTGAGCTCCCACAGCTTCAAAAGCACAATCCCCTTGACCTGGGCTGGGGACCAAACCAAAACCTTTTGGGAAGCTAATGTACGGAGGACAGAATGGATGCCACTTGAGACCTTTTGGAGGACCAGGTGAGAAGAATTTTGAACCATTTGTAGACAATTCAGTACTGTGGTTTATACTTTGCACATATTTTCTCTATGCCTCATTTATTTACCACAAAAGCAACAAACTGAAAGTAGACAGGCACATACAGTACTGCCCCCATGCCAATTTTAGCTATTTTTTTCCATTTATTTTCATTTATATTGTCATTATAATCTTGATTTTTTTTTTTTAAAGATCAAAAACCCAAAGACTTCTCCACAGTAGTGTATCATCAGTGGAAAACCAATGAGCTTATGCCAAAACCCAGTGAAGTCGACTCAAGTCAAGTTGAGCTGGTACCATTAGGGGGAAAAAGGAGGAAAAGAGCGTGTTGCAGAACCAAGGAGCTGTTCTGCCAAAAATAATACATACTTTGTGATGTAATTAATGCAGCATGATACTTATGACCACGACACAAAAGCTATACAGCACATGAAACATAACCTCAGCGGCTGATTTTCATTTGCAGTGAGCTTCTGATGCCCTTATTAGATTTCACTCACACTCCACAGCAGCAGCGCTTTGACGTTTTGTTAATCAGGTTAATTAGCTGCACAGACAGCGGCATCTCCTTCACATCTTTGAGCTAAAAATTCCTCACGTCCAGCGCGGGATGAAGTCGTGTCCTGGTGGAAACGGCCTCAGATCTCACATCAAGCCTAAGCGAACGCCAAAGACCTATTGATGTGAAACACAGCCCCGGGATTCAGACAAAAGATGCCTGTGATTCCAAAGCGTGCGATGGCACAGAGGCTGCTGATAAAAGGCCGGGTTATTCGTTATCAGGTCAAACAGGAGGTCAAGCTCTATCCCACACCGTCATCTCACAACGTGAATACACAAGGTTTGGTTAGCTGCAAAATGTCAGCGGGTCAGCTGTGGGTCATGTGGCCGAGATTAAAAAGAATTCACCACAGAGCTGAGTGATAAAATGATAAGTAGTGTTATTGCGATATATTTTTGTGTAATGAAATTCTTAATATGCATTTTTCCTTTGTGTTTATGGCTTTGTTTTGGTTTTATCTTCAGGTGAAAAAGAATTTAAAATGGACATTTAAAATTTTATTTATTTATTTATTTATTTTTAACCTTTATTTATCCAGATAAGTCAGTTGGGAACCATTTCTCATTTACAGTGACGACCTGGGCCAGAGGCTCATATAGAGACAATCATTCATACTCACATACATACATACATATCTAGGGGCAACTTAGAGAGTGAGCAATACACCTGCTGCATGTTTTTGTTTTTAAATCAATGTCAAAAATTGACAAAAATTATTAGAATAAGCCAAATAAAATAAAAAAACACAATAAGCAAAATAAACATGACAAAATGAAAAGTAAACAGATTTCTAAAATAATAATAAATAAATTAAATGAAAGAGAAAATATATAAGGGAAACAAAATTAGAAAGAAAGTAAATAGAATATATTAAAAATAACTAAAACTATAGGAAATATTATAAAAAACAATAAATTACTTAGAGAGTCAGTTGATTTATAATATGCATGTATAATAATGTACATATAGGTAAATAAATACAGATAAAAACACAAAAATAAACTAAATTAAAGAACAGAATAAAACAACCAAATATCATAAAATAAATGAAGAACAAGCAACTGAAATAAAAATACAATTAAATAAATACAAACAATGCAAGAAAATAAATATAAATAAATACAAAATAACACAGTAACTAAAGAAATGATATAAGAAAATGAATAAAATCAAAATATACATAACCTACTAACAAAATAAGGAGTAAATGACATGATCCCAGGAAAAGGAAATAAATAAATAATGAAAATACATTAAAAATAATGAAAGTAATGAAAAGTCCATTGATTTATAGCATATGTAGGCATTTACAGATTTAACACAAAAATAAACAACATTAGAGAAAAGAAAAACAACTTAAAATCATCAAATAAATGCAAAACAAGTACATAACGTAACTGAAATCTTAAAAAGATACAATGAAATAGACAAATAAAAACATGCAAGAATTTAAATAAAATCAAAATAAATGCAATATAATAATACAACAAAATAAGCAGAAGTACAAATATATTGTCTTGTAACTTCCTGACTTGACTTGTACTTAGATTCTTCTGTTCTTTTGCATTTTCATCTAGTTAAACTTCTGGAATCACTTTTCATCCTTTCCAAGTTAGGGATTGGAAAGGAAAACAACACCCATCAAAAACAAAAGCTCAATCTTAAACAGACCATTAATATGAGACGTCATATTTCTGGTTTATCATAATAACTTTTTTTTTTTTTGCACCATTGCCCAGCTGTAGCTGGCATAGTTCGCTTGGAAGAAATAAAGAACTCACACAGGAAGCCCTGATTTGAAAGGCAGGTGTTGCTTGTGCGTTGATGAGTGTGGAGGCCACAGCTGCAGGTGAAGCCAGTCGCCAAAGCAGAAAAAATACGACGTTTGACATCAAAAGGAGCAGAAATAGGAAGGTAATCGCTCTTATCTTCGGTTTATCCTGCTATTTTTATACCAGTAAATGGAGATGATCGTCGTGATTCTGAAAAGTAAATATGGTTAGCACAAATATAGTCATTAGGCATTCATTATCCTCACTCCCTGGATCTGTTTTTTTTCCTTCTGCAATAAAATACAGACTGAACTGTGGAAAAATCAAGCTGGTTGTTTCCACCGAACTGGAATAAACTCCACACTGAGCTGAATCAGTTCAAGTCCCTCTGAAATGACATGGAGTGTGACAGGTCTATTGGCAGCAGCAATTGAATTTAACATGTTTCTGTTTTTATTTGAATATATTCTTGTAAATTGTTTGTATTTGTGCTTGTCTTCACCAGCACATCCTCAATCTCAGTGGGTTTATTTTCTTGCTTCAAGACCTTCTTCAAGCAGAAGATCTTTTTGCTGTATCTGACTCTCTCATTATAATTTTGCTTTTCAAATGTATTATAGTAGTAAGCGTCATCAAGCTGAATAGTTCCAGTGCTAATTTTACATTAGCACTGTTGAAAAATAATGACTTGGCTAATGATTTTAGAAAAAAAAAAGTTTTTGATCATGCTGTGGGTTTTCATCGAGAGCTTTGAGGGTTAAATAATGGTTAAATAAAAAAATAAAATGAGTGATATGGGGATTATCACAACCAGAAAGCCATTGTCATTGCATATTATATTTTTGAGTGCTTACGATGCCATACTTTAAACAGGTCTCTCGTCAAACGTTAAAGCAGTTCCAACACAAAACCTTGCTGAAATGTACTCCTCAAATGAAGGTTTCAAAATTTACATCATGTTTATCCAAACAAACATAAACACAAACACCCATATATTCATCTTATCCTGTTATACAACGACATTATCTTCTTCACTTTCTTTACACAACAAAAAAAGTTAGATTTATAAGAACTCTTCTTAGCCCATTCTTGCATTTATTCCACATTTGTCTGTTAATATTAGTAGTGAATTCAATTTAATTCAATTTTTATTTGTATAGCACCAATCATAATCAACAATTATCTCTAGGCGCTTCACAATTCAAGGCCGAGACCTCATGATTTATACAGACAGTAAATCCAACAGAACCACCGAGAGCAAGACAAGGGCGACGGGGGAGGAAAATATTCCTTTAACCAGTGACGTGCAGTCAGGGGAGGCGGGTGAGGCACGGCCTCACCTGTCATCATGGGAGGAAAAAAAATGTAAAATAAAAAAATAAATTAAATGATTCTATTTACCCAGTGATTTGTAATGTAAAGTTATTTTCCATTTAACTTCACCAGTTTTAATTATTTTTTATTCAAAATCGCTCAGTTTTCACATTTGCCGTT
>JAQQAE010009420.1:0-14620 GCA_029823295.1 Pseudamia nigra
TTACTGCTGGGGGAGGGGGGGGGTTGAGGGGGGCTCGAGGGGGGGTTGAAATCAGTGAAATAAGGGGTTTTGTTTCATTTCTGGAGCCGAGACAACGTTGCATCTTTTATCTTTGGGGACAGAGGGCAAAGAGGCGGGGGTCCACCCTGCTCACAACGCTATCTGCCCCCTCCAGAGCCCGTCCACCAGCCTTGCCCTCCTTTACCCTCGCTGTGAATCCGGACATCGCCAAACCCACAAAAAGTGACCAAAGTAGCAAAATGTCTTAAAAAAAGTGAATTAAAATGGACAAAATGATCCAGAAAAATTTAAAAAAGACAAAAAACAAGGGGGGAAAAACAAATAGAATTTTAAAAATACAAAAAAAAATGAATAAAAATGATCCAGAAAATTATCAAAAATACAAAAAAGTGACAAAAAACTGAATGAAATAGGATAAAAAAAAATACAGAAAATGAATGGAAACTGGCAGAATGATGAAAAATGCAACAAAATAACAAAAAGACAACAAACTGAACAAAATTCTGTTAACTATAGTCAAAACAATGAAATGAACAGAATGACAGACAATCAACAAAATACGGTACAAATAATGAAAAATGAGGACAATAAATCAACTAATAGGCAAGAAATAAGACATAAAGCTCAATAAATCAGGATCTTAAAAAGTTTTAAGTGAAGAAAATCAGACAGCCATAAAATGAGAAAAAAGACAGAAAAATAGAAAAATCAAGAAAAATAAACAAACTAAGACAAAAAACAGGATAACATAAAGGAAAATGGATCAAAATGAAGAAAAATAATCAATGATATGGAAAAAATAAACAAAATAATCTCCAATTTGAACCAAATAAGATGTGTTATGAATACATTCGAGCAAATATGGTGGAAAATGCAGAGAAATGTATTTATTTATGTTTTATTAGAAACTCAAAAATGCTGACGTCATGGAGCCTTTTTGAAATCACTGAGCTTTTACTCATTTATTAAACTCCTTCACTTTTATTCTTTAATTTATTTAGTCTTTATTTATTCACTTGCATTAATTTTTTTAATTTTTGTTAATATTGCTCATTTTATTCATAATTTACATTATTTTAATTCATTTTTTAATTATTTTGTTCATATTTTTACATTATTTTGTTCATTTCAGATTTTGTAATTTTTTTTCATTTTCTAGATTTTGTTTATTTTTGTTCACTTTTTGTTCATTTCATTGATTGTCATTTTTTGTTGGATTATTTTATTCATTTTGCATTATTTTGTTCATTTTATTGCTCATTTTATTCATTTTTGCATTATTTTGCTCATTTTATTGCTCATTTTATTCATTTTTGCATTATTTTGTTCATTTTATTGCTCATTTTATTCATTTTTGCATTATTTTGTTCATGTTCAATTATTTAAGATTTTTTAAATTTTCTTAATTTTATCAATTTTTCTTTATTTTCTTTTGTTCTGTTCTTCTTTATTATTTATTATTATTTTGTTCAATTTTCTACCTTATTTTATTCATTTTCTTGCATAATTTTGTTAGTTTTAAGTTGTTTTGCTTTATCATTTTATAGATTTTGTAACTTTAATATTCTTGTTTATTTTATCCATTTTCATTTTTTTTATTATTTTGGTAATTTTTTTGTTAATTTTCTTGTTTCTTTTATTCATTTTCATTCATTTCATTCAATTTTTACATTATTTTGTCCATTTTGTTCAGTTTCTTGTTTACTTTTTACATTTTTTATTTATTTTAACTCTTTAAATAATTAAGTTCATCCTATTGCTCATTCTGTTCATTATCATTTTTTAGTTTGTTCATTTGTAGATTCATGTTCATTTTTTTTTTACTTGTGAATTTTGTTCATGTTTTGGTTCACTGTCTTGTTTATTTTATTCATTTCCATTAATTTGTTCATTTATTCATTTAATTATTTTTATATTCATGATTTTATTCAGTTTTGTTCTCTTGTTTTTTACATTATTGTGTTCAGTTTAGACTTTTTTTTCATTTTCTACTTTTGTTAATTTTTTGTTCATTTTCTTTTTTATTGTCTTTATTAATATTCAGTTTTTTTATTGTTCTGGTCATAATGGTTCATCTCTTTTGGTTACTTTGTTCAGTTTTAGATTCTCTTTTTTATTTTGTTCAGTCTTGTTCATGTTTTTAGATTTTTTTGTTCATTTTGCTCATTTTTGTTCACGTTTTTCTGTTACTTTGTTCATATTTTTGTAACATTTTGTTAATGTTTTGGTTCATTTTGATTCTATTTTGTCCGTTTTGTTCAGTTTTTTGTTCATTTTGTTCATTTCCTGGATGTTTTTGTTGATGTGATCTGCTTTTTTTCTCTTTTCGCCTGGTGATGCTGTCAACTCTGTCTTCACACTTTTTGTTTTATTTTTTTTTAATTGTCCTGATCTCACTTAACGTGTATTTGTTTCTTCTTCACTTAAATAATAACCATCAGCTCAGAATCGACCAGATCCAGGTTGAACACGATCAAACTGTGAATTTCACCCGATTCACTGTGACACACAGAGGCTCGTCGAAAACACAACTGAAGACATTTTTTGATCATTTCATGGTTTATCGTCCTAACTGGAAAAAAAAAATCACTAACACAGGAATTTATCATCATTTCTATGACTTTCGCAAATTCAGTAATTTTACTGTCTGCCTAGAGCATTTCTAGGCAGACACGTCCTTTTTTTTTTAATTTCAGTTTTCACTTATTATTGTCATTTTGTGAATTAATAGACACATTTCTGCACATTTGCTTCCATATTTTCTTCCGTTTCCTGAGTGTTTTTCTTGTTTCCGTGAGTTTGGGTGAACGACCTGTTACATCTTCACAACAACATGACGTGTGGGTTCAATTACACTGAAAATCTACATATTGTGTCCGTTCATAATCACGCTTAGTTCCAGTTTTGTTGATTTTTTTTTTTCTTCACTCATCGCTGTTTTGTTTGCACTTGAGACATTTTCTTGATAATTTACTTGTGTTCGCTGATTTTTCTCAACTTTCCTGACTATTTCTGTTTAATCTTCTTCCTTAGGTATCTCGTTTACATTTGAAGAGCAAAACTGCAGCGAAGATGTGCAGATTATCCAGGTCGATTATGAAATTTTGCTCATTTTGTTCATTTTCTCTTTATTTTCTCATTGCTTATTGCACTTTTGGTTCCACTTTGTACATTTTCTTGATTGTTTTGCTAATATTTACTTGTTTCTTGACTGATTTTCCTCAATTTTCTTCATTATTTCTGTATAATCTTCATTCTTAGCTACCTCATTTATGTTTCAAGACCTAAACTGGAGTAAAAATATACAGACTTTATTAGTCCATAATGACCTTCTGCTCGTTTTTGTTATTTTTTTCTTTATTTTTTTGTTACTTATTGCTCTTTTCGTTCCACTTTGTGCATTTTCTGGGTGATTTTCTTTATTTTTTACTTCATTTGCTTCTAATTTGATGCTTCTTATTGAATATTTCTGTATAATCATCATTCTTCTGCATCTCATTTACATTTCAAAAGCAAAATCACTGTAACAATATACAGATTATATGAGTCGATCATGAAATTCTGCTCATTTCTCTTCATTTTCTCTTTATTTTCTTGTTACTTGTTGCTCTTTTTGTTCCACTTTGTATATTTTCTTGATTATTTTCCTCAAATTTGCTTCATTTGTTTCTAATTTGTTCCTTTTTATTGATAATTTCTGCTTCATCTTCATTCTTCTGCATTTCATGTACATTTAAAAAGCAAAATCACAGTAAAAATGTACAGATTATATCAGTCTATAATAAAATTCTAGTCATTTTAGTTCATTTTCTCTTCATTTTGTTGATGCTTATTGCTCTTTTGGGTCCCCTTTTCTGGATTACACTCCTTATTTTAACACATTTTTGCTGGTTTCTCTTAATTTTCGTTATTATTTCTGTTTAGTCATCAGTGTTATTGATCTGATTTAAATTTTAAAAAGCTACATTTCAATAAAATGTACAGATTCTATCGGTCTATCCCTTATTTTCATGTGGCTTGTTGCTCTTTTGGTTCCACTTTGAACATGCTGTTGCTGATTCTGCTCATTTTCTTTATTATTTTTGTTCAGTCTTTACTCCCATTCGTTTAATTTAAATTTAAAGATTCAAAAACAATAAAATGTCATGGCATGTGGATTAATTTACACTAGAAATGTACAGATAAAATGAGTCTTTAATGAACTTTTGTCTTTATTTTCTTTATTGTTTTTAAGACTCTACTGTGTACATTTTCTAGATCATTTTCTTCATTTTTCTTCATTTTCTCCATTATCTTCTACTCAAGACTTTATTCTTATTCACCTCATTGAAATGGAAAGAGGCTAAATAAAAACTTGTGGATTCACTGACAGGAAAAATGCAGATAATATCCGGTTGGTTTTGGTCATTTTCTTTTTATGTTCTTGTGGCTTCTTGTTCTTTTGTTTATTTTTCCTCATTTTTATTCGTTTTTCTCCCTGAATTTGTTAATTTCTTATCATTTTCTTTTTTCATTTTTCCTCCGTTGATTTTCATCTATACATAAAAAAACTGAAATAGAATAAAATGTTCTTACATGTGGATTTACTTGCTTTAAAATGTACAGAATAGATGAGTGTACAATGAAGCTTTGGCCTCATGTTTTTTCATTTTCTCTTTGTTTACACTTTACATTTTCTTGATAGTTTTGAGTATTTTTCTCCATTTCGCGATTATTTTTTGTTCAATCTTCTTCATCTCATTTACATGTGACGACTCAAATAAAATTAAAAGTTATATGACGTGGACTCGTTTACAGTAAGAATACAGATGTCATGTTAGTTTATAATGTCATTTTCGTAACTATAACGCATCGAATTATCTTTTACGCACGAAGAGTGCGTAAACATTTTCAAAATTCCCTGATATATAGATGAATTTAGGGAATAAATGTACATCATCGACCAGCTCAGAATGTTTTTTTCTCAACATGGAGATGACACGTTTATGTTTTGTCTTGGGCACATTGAACTTGAAGAAAACGTGTTTTAAAGGGAATAAAACGGATTAAAAAATGAGCGACGCGGGTCCGGAGAAGGACGGAGGAGCTGAGCCCCGCGGCCCTGAACGCAGCTGTCAGGTGTCACAAACTTCAGGAGACGAATAAAAAAAAGCAGGATTGAACCTTTGGAGCCGCGGAACAAAACTCAAAGTGACATAAAAGACGAAGAACCGGGAGGAAACTGAGCGAAAACTGAATTTCCAGGTGATTTTCAGAGCGGACTCCCGCGGCTCCGGTGCCTCTTTCCCCCCGGTTATTGTGTCCCCAGAGGCTCCGCGATCGGGTCTATTTTAATTTGTGACTCATGCATTCCAGTAGGGGCTACGGGCCGCTGTGACCCTCACACGAAACGCTGAACCCGGGCCTGGACACGCACCGATCTCCCGCTTCTCCGATGCTGCTCCGCAGGGGGGTTTTGTCCGCAATCCGGTGTGTGTGACGGGCTGGAGCTGGAGAAGGAACCGGACAGAAGTGTGGAAACTACAAGAAACTCCTCAAACGGTTCATCCAGCACCGCTCTAATATTTCAAGTCAACCTCTGAAGTGCCGTTTTCATCCAAAGCGCTTTTTACGCACGGTGTTTCTCCAACTCCGGCCCCGGTTCGGATCCCGTTCGGACACTTTCTGCTTCTCTAGAACCGACTGAAACACGTCTGCAAAAGCTGCACAGGGTCGAATTGTAGAGAAGCCTTGCAAACCAGAAATAGAAACCTTAGAAAACAAGTGAAAAAGTTTGCAGTAAAGGCGCTTTGAGTTTCCACCTGAGCGACAATAAACTGAGAGAAAAGGAGAAAATAATGAATCCAAAGTGAATGAAGTATTTTTAGTCATAAGTTAAAGTATTTTATTAAGAGTTTGCTGATTTCTCATGAGCCTCAAATTGTAAATTGGCTCCTTTTTAGATATTGTGTCCAGTTGAACAGCTGTGTTTGTCGCTGGTCATATTTTAAAGCGTAAAAACCCAACTCATATTTCTGTTAAATGTGACAGTTTTAATTGTTCTGAGGATGAACATGAACCCTGTGCGCGGTGTGAACGTCCTTCCAGTCGTGAAACCGTTCGAGAATATTCAAACTTTTCAACTTCTGATGCATGTGGAAGGAGTTTTGCGGTGGGATTTTTTTCGTTTAACCTCAGCATCTGTGGCTTTAAAGTCACTGCTGCGCCTCACGCTGCTGCTGTTTGATTCCATGACAGAAACATCACTCAAAAAAAAGAAAAAAAGAAAGGGAAAAGAGCCGGACGCGGTGGGTTTTGGTGATGAGGAGGAGGGGGATGAAGATGTCACGGGACGTTTCTTACCTGGCTGTGCGTGTGTCTGCGCTTCTCCTCAAACTCTCAGCTCGTTCCGTCAAGTGGGTTGAGTTTCCAGCAGCAGAAGCACAAGAGTCAGCCTTGAAATCCCGTGCGTAAAGTCACCATCGCCGCCGGAGGAGCGGCTGGGAGCGGGCAGCGGCGCCGCAGACTTCGCTTCGTTAACTCCTCTGGTTTGTTTGCGCTGGCGCACAATCCGGATCGGACGCAGAGGGAGACAGAAAGAGGAGAGTCAGACAGAGCGGGAGGGAGACCCGGGAGTCATGGAGGCAACGCGGACACGAGGAAAGCGGAGTTCGGTACAAAAGTAAATCCCGTCCGGTCGCGGAGTGCGGAGGTGAAGTGAGAGAGTGGGGCAGTGTGGGTAAAGAGAGGCTGAACTAACCCCTCCTCTCTCTCTCTCTCTTTCTCTCTCTCTCTCTCTCTCTCTCGCTCACACACACACAGACACACACACACACACACACACTGGTCTATGTGTCCAAACTGTCCTGAGAATAAAAACGTCCCCATGAGTCACGTTAAAGGTGTCATCAGTGTTTTATTCCCCTTTAAAGGTTCAGTTTGATCCGGATGAAAAATGAAGAAAAGAAAACAGATGATGGAGTGATTTGAAATAATAAAAGATGCAGCGAGACAAAAACGACAAACATGGACAAAGACAAAAGGGACATGAAGGCTGTAAACAAAACTGGTAGAAAAAGACACAAGCAGACAAAAATAATGTGAAAATGACAAAAAAAATACAAATCGAAAAAGAAGCAAAGGGACAAAACAGAAGGGAAGGATGTAGAAAAGACAAAAAGCACAAAAGTCAAAAAGAAAGTCAGAAGAAGAAAATGACCAAAAATACAAGAAGATGAAAAAGAAGCAAAAACAACAAAGGATGGAATAAAAAAGGACAAAAGTCAGAAAAAAGAGACAAAATGATGAAAAAGATGCAAAATATATACAGTAGAGCAAGAAAAACAATAAATATTCCAAAATTATGAAAAGTACATAATAATACTAAAAAACAAAGACACAAAAAATGACATGAAAGATGAAAAACTATTAAATAAAATGTGGAAATGACATTAAAAAACAACAAAAGTACATGAAAGTTGTATAAGACACACTAACGCTGGTCTACGTGTCCAATCAGTGTTTTATTCTTGTTACAAGATGCAACAAGACTAAAATGACAAGAAAGATGAAGAAAGAAAATGATGTGAAATGACACAAACACCACAAAATGATAAAAAAGAACCAAAAAAGATCCAAGAAAACAATAAAGATGCATGAGAATGAAAATGGCACAAGGATGAAAAAAATGAAAAGGGACAAAAAACAGCTACAAAAGACCCAAAAAGATATAATGATGCAAAATACTAAAATGTGTCAAATGACTTTAAAAACACAAAAAACACAAACACAAAAACACAAAACAATAAAAACTATGTAATAGATGTTAAAAAAGATGTGAAAAATGTAAGAATGAAAAACAAAAACAGTGTAAAGGAAAGGCGAGCACACAAAGCTCCAGCAGATCGGCTTATTGACGCAGCACAGAGAAAAGATGTGACACAAATGAGACATTTTATTGATGTTTATTGATGACTAAAAGTGTAACAATTTGCCATAACAGTGGGATGAATCTGAAGATTGGTGACATCATCACTTTGCTAGACCCCGAAAACCTACATATAATATTTGGAATTATGAGCTTATCTTCAGCAGATCACAAGGTATCAAGAAAAATCAGATTTTGCGTAACGGTGAATGTGGATCTCATATTCATCAGGATATAACGTTTAGGATCCTATTTTCCACATGGTGCATTGCTGCGAAGTGGAATGCGCAGGGTGTATTCCTATCTTGCCTTAGCGAAAATGCCCGTTGTTACGATGCAGTTTCTGTAGGCCTGGTTTTCAGCTCAGGGACTCACTGATTGACATATGTTTGGAGGATGTGGGCGTGGTTTGTGAACTCTCTGTGATTAGCATTGAGGACAGCTGTGTGGATACGAGGTAATTTAAGCAGCTGTGGAGACTGTGTGGGAAAACACAGAGCGAAGGAGAGACGCTGACAGACAGGCAGAGCTGAAAGACCTGAACCCTGGTCTACGGACAGAGCATCAAACTTTTAAGTAGCACGCTAACACTATTGTATATATTCACCTTAAAAACTCTGACTGCAACACCCAGCGACCCTAACGCGGGGTGGCCGAGTCATCAGAAGGAAGTGCACAGACTGCCGGGGAGACGGACTTTGTGGCTGTGCAGGCCGGATCCAGAACCAAACATGTGGTGTTGAGTTTTGCAAACCTACACTTCCATCCTCTGGCCAGGAGAGAGTAAAAACATATCATCCAGGGCTAGTGTAGAACATAAATCAAGCTCTGCACAAACACGTAGGGTCCAGACACGATTTAGGTTACGAGAGGTTGTCTTGGGAGCTTAGAGAACAGACTTAGCTAAGCTAAGCTGGACCCCCATTGTAACACCTGCTTTTCAGTAAAATTAACCAGGTGGCCAGCATGTTGCATGATCTCCCACACAAAAACACAGCTGCACAACTTACTGACAAAAACCTGGTCTTTGGGGTAAAAAAACAGACCAGCGACTGGCATCTCATAGGCACAGAGCACACAGCGCATATCGTGTTCAAGGCACATGACCATAGTGAAGTGTATGTACTGTATGTGAGTTGCACATCTCATTTTGCATGGTGCACTGTGGGATTTTTGCCACCAATCAGAACTTAAAATAGCAGATCCCCATATGTGTTGTGTTCATCACCTCAAACTTTGAGAAGCTGATGATTTGAGATGATTTTATAGTCAACTACACATCACAGACTGTTACAATCGAGTTTCCATAGGCATGGTTTTCAGCTCAGGGAGTCACTGATTGACACATATTCGGAGGATGTGGGCATGGTTTGTAAACTCTCTGTCATCAGCATGAATGGAAGACAGCTGGATGGAAAGAGCTAATATCAGCAGCTGTGGTGAGGCAAGTGAAAAGAGAAGAGAACATGTGGAGAGAGTAATTGAGATGCTGACTGAACAGGTGGAACTGAACCATATTGACCTATGGGCTGAGCATTGGACTTTTACTGTAAGTACGTAGCACACTAATACTTTTGTATATATTCACCTTAACAAACTCTGAACTACACTAAACCACCTAAGAGCTGGTTGGCTGACTCATCAGAAGAAAGTACATGGACCGCTGGTCAGACGGACTCGGTGGGTGTGATTCACTGGACCCAGAACCAGACGTGTGGGGGTGAGTCAGGCAAACACACACCTTCATCCTCCAACAGGATGGGGTCAAAACACATCACCCAGGGCTATTATAGAACACAACTCATGTTCTGTACTGACACGTAGGGTCTGGACACAGGATTGGTTATGGGGGCTGTCTTGGCAGCTTAGAGAACTGACTCCTAGCTAAGCTAGCCGGACCTCCTCGTAACACAGACCAAAACAAGACAAAAACTGACTGTCATTGTTTATGCAGCAACAAAACAGAAGATACTGTGTGTTTTGACGAAGGAGGAACTGCAGGCAGTTGTCAAACAGGACCACAGATCTGTACTGAAAGTGGATGGCATAGAAATGTCCAATATCTACAATTTAACAGATGGGTCGATTGACAAAAATATAGGAATTATCTATCTTTACTACTGGCCACAGTGGAATTATTACTGTCCATTGTGTATGTCAGTGGATAATGTGGGATGTCTACTCAGCAGAAAGCCCTTCCCAGCATCTTCATCATGATTAAGGAAGGTGAGTTGCAGCATTAATAAATTTATTACACTTTTGTTTTACAGTTTAATCTCCCTAAATAGTGTTATTTACATTTTGTTAGGGATGACGAGATGCCGTGTGCCTGGACATGCTCAGTTTTTAACAGCAGCCAAAACACAGACAGTTTAACATGAACAGAATACATGTAGTGAAAATTCAGGACTCCTAACATTTTATATCCTCAGTAAAACTACAATTTACTTTGATGTCACAATTTATTTTGATGTGTCAACATTTACATGTAATGGTGGTTGGCGTATTTACAAGCTGCACATAATTCATGGACAAGAACCAGATGCAATTAGGTTTGAAGTTTTAATTTACTTAATGCTTTCATTCACACTTTTTGTCCATCAGGGTCTTTTTTACAGTTAGAAATGTCTGGCAAACGACGGTGGTGTACATGTACACTGCTGAAAAATACTACATGTCATGGTGATTTTTTTCCACCGTCGTAGCTTATAATGACCATTCAAAGAACCACATGCAGCACAGTGACACCGGTCATTGTGACTGTGAATCACATTTAAAGCTGAGCCTCTTCGATGTTTAGGGACACAGTCCGTCATTGGTTCTTGTCTTTCCTATCAACTGCACACTGGCATCAAATATTCGTTAGCCAGACATGTGCTTCTCACATATTTAAAACATACATATTAATCAGAAGAAATAAATAAATAAATAAATAAAAATAAAAGTATATTTTAATAAGTTTAGTGGGATCATTTGACCAGTCCTGACATTAACTCAGTTATTTAGGTGTTCTCACAATGCCAATCCATGCTGCAACGTAGTGTGCTTCACTCCTAAAATGTCGATTGGAGTAATGTGATTACAACCAAATCAGCAGCTTCCCTGGCTCCAGCGTGGTTGAAGAGGTGAGCCACGGTGGGGCTCACGCACTCGGACACTGCATGTTCTCGTGCTGCCTCTGTAGTGTGATCAAACTGAAGATCACCACCTTATATGATGTAGAAATCCAGTAGAAATCAGTGTGTGTTTGTGTATGTGTATGTGTATGTGTGTTTGCCAAACTCACCCTCGCAAGTCTGCTTCTGGATCTGGACAGACGGACACCCCCACGGAGCCCGTCTGTCCAGCAGCCCATGTACTCTACCCTGGTGCAACCCACTCTTGGGTCACTTGGTTGTGGCTCAGAGTTTCTTAAGGTGAATATGTACAAAAGTGTTAGTGCTACTTAAAAGTTTGATTCTCAGTGGATTTGGTTTGGTTTCCTCAGTTCTGTTTCGTCTCTCGATTCTCCACCTGCCCTGTCAGTGTCTCTTCTCATCACTTTCCACCTGGTCTCCCTCACATTCGTTCCTTTATCAGCTCACATCCAACACAGCTGACGCCCATTCACGCTGATGATGAGTTCACAAACCTCGCCCACATCCTCCGAATATGTGTCAGTAAAACCCCAGCTGAAATCACGCCTATGGAAACTCGATTGTAACATCCACATATAATAAATTTCTTTTAAAAACAGTCACTTTTGTTCCACTGTCTTCTATTATGGTATAATAACCTGTCTGTTTACTGTCTGAACTTTATTAGACACATCTACATCTGTTTTTTTTTACTAAAACACACCCAGAATAATATAATAAATGGCCGTAAGTTTCTAAGGAAAAGTTTGACGTGGAAATGAAAATGTATTTGGAAGTGTAAAACACCTGGGTGCAACTTTCTAAGTTAAAAAAACAAACTTCCAGCAGGTATGTTTGAGCTAACAGAAAAAAACAGCATTTTTACTGACTTTTTTTTTCTAAATTCTAATAAATATATTGATTTTAAGACAAAGCAAATGTAAATTTGGCAAATGTACACTAAATAAGCTAGGCTGAAACTTGAGGTTCTCCTGAATCAAATGATGTATGACAAGATAAGATGAGATAGACTTTATTTATCCCACACTGGGGAAATTCCTTTGTAACAGCAGCATACAGTGTTTACACAGAAAATAAACAGAATATAATAATAGAGCACACATGCAGGTACAGGATTTGAAATAAGATTAAAACTAAGGTCAAAAAGATAAATAATAATAAAAAATAAAAATACCTCGTTACCCATGCACAGCATAAGAAGTAAAGGCATCAAGGAAGAAAAGTATTGCACTCAGACTGGATTATGTACAAATTGCATGGGATAATTTTTACAAATGGGATTATTTACACAATGCAATGGTTGAAGTGCCAAGAATACCAGGTTCATATTTAAAGTTGAAAAAAAAAATTGAAAATTGCACAGCACGACTGAGGAGGAATAGAGTGTCATATAAATATGAATGAGTGTGTGGGTTTTTTACAAAATAATCAAGAAAATGGATGAGATTAAACAAAATTAACAATTAATTAAGTGATGGAAAAGACAATAAACAAAAATGAGAAAATTCTTAACAAAAAATACAAGGAAAATGGTTTAAAAATTCCCCAAAATGACAAATGTAACAAAAATTTGTGTGAAAACAGATAAAACATTCAACAAGATTAATAAAATAAGTGATAGAACAGTCCAAATAGTCAGGTAAATTCTTGTAAATAAAAAAATTTACAAAAATTTACAAAAATGAGTGAAACAATCCACAAAATTTGTCAAAACTATTCAGTGAAGTGAATCAAAATGAACAAAAGTTAATACAAAACAATAAAAGAATAAAGAATGAATTGAATAATTGCAAGAGGAATAAAAATGAGCTAAAATAAACCAAAAAAATAAAATCATATAATAACCAAATTGATGCTTACATGTTACCAGCTACAACATGTCATATGTCATGTGACAAGGGTTTAAATGAATGCTGGTTCTTGGGAGAGCGCTGTGAATTTTTGCCTGGTACCCCTTAGCTCCTGACCACTTGCGATCTTCTACTGCTCTCGTCCATCTGCTTCGAGGTTTGACATGCCGTACGTCCACAGATTCTCTCCTGCATCACTCAGTTGTAACCAGAGTTCGTTTGAGTTACTGTTGCTTCTCCATCACCTTGAACCAGTCTGACCATTCTCCTCTGACCTCTGACATCAACGAGGTGCTTTCATCCACAGAACTGCTGCTCACTGGGTATTTTCTCTTCTGCAGACTATTCTCTGTAAACCCTAGAGACGGTTGTGTGTGAAACTTCCTAGACTACAGTACCTAATAAAGTGGCCAGTGAGTGCAGATGGAAGGTAAATCTTTTTCCCTGCTACGTCTGCCTTTGTTTCCTATTCTGCTCATTTTGCTGCTTCACCTGTTCATCTGGTTGATAATTTTTGTTCATTTCACAGAATTTAACTCTATTTTTGTTAATTATTTTGTTCTGTTACTGTGCTGATTTCTGTTGCTATTTTGTTCTCTTTTTTGCTTAAGAGTATCAATTATGGCCACTTTCATCAATTATTCTATTTTATTTTGTTATGTACTGTGTGGATTTTATCACTTTTGTTGCTTATTTTTGTTCATTTTGCTCTTTATTTTGTTTTGTTTTTTTCTTACTGTGTTAATTATGTCCACTTTTGTCAATTTTTTCCTTTTACTGCTTAATTATGTTCATTTACTGCTTAATTACACTCATTTACTGCTTAATTACATTCATTTTACCACTAAAGCTGTTGATTTTTGTGGGTTATTTTGTTCATATTTAAGGTGTTCTTTATGGCCACTTGTGTTGATTATTCTTTTAATTTTGCTTCTTATGTTTGTTCATTTTGTTACTATTGTGTTAATTTTTGTCACTTTTGTTAATTATTTTGCTTGTTTTTGCCCAATTCACAGCTTTTTATGTTTTATTACTTACTGTGTTTATTATAGTCACTTTGGTGGGTTATTCTTTTGAGTTTGCTTCTTATTTTTGTTCATGTTGTTACTACTGTGTTCATTTTTGTGATTTTTATTGAATAGCTTGTTCATTTTGTTCCTCAAATTATTTTTTCCCCTTAGTGTGTTAACTATGGCATCTTTTGCCGATTATTCTTATTTTTGCTGCTTATTTTTGTTCATTTGACTTGGTTTGTGTGTTAATTATTTCATTTTATTCATTTTTGTCACTTTTGTTGATTAGTTTGTTCAATTTTCCCCTCACATTATTTTCTTCCTTAGTGTGTTCATTATGGCATCTTATTTTTATTTTTGTTGCGTATTTTGGTTGGTTTTTTTTTTTGCTTGGTGCGTTAATTATGTTAATTTTATTAATTACTATGTTGATTTTTTTCACTTTTGTTTATGACTTTGCTGATTTTGAGTCTTCAGCAGCTTCAGAGACCCCCGTGGTGTGGGAATTTCCCTCAGGGCTGCACTAGTGTATAGATGTGACTAAGCTAAATTAAATGACAGTCACCAAAGGCCGCAGAGGAATGTGCTGGGTCTTCACCACTTTCCCCTTGGGGGGAGGGAGGGACAGGGTCTTCCCAGCTGGGACCCTCCTAACCCTCCTAACTCCCCCCCCCCCCCCCCCCCCCCGGCGGG
>JAQQAE010009421.1:0-14619 GCA_029823295.1 Pseudamia nigra
ATGGACGAGCCAGACCATCCCTTTCACTTCACTCTCTTCATAGTTATGTAATTTGTTTCAAAATGTGCTTTTGCATTTAAATTGACTTTGAAGCAGTAAATACTAAAGACGTCGGCAGTGACGTGGGTCAAATGTAACATGAGATTTCATCACTTTTTCCTTGATATATGAGTTACTGTGCGTTAGACGCGTTAAAATTTTTAATCTAATTAATCGTGCAAATGGATTAATCTGGATTAACGTGTTAATTTTGACAGCCCTATTTAAAACACATTATTTCAGGAATGGTTTGACATAATGTCTTTTCTGTCATTTGGGTTCTGGTATAAAAAGTAGATGGTCGTTATGACCTCACAAAACAGTAAATCAGATCCCTGCATGAAGACGTTGTGATACGAGTATCGCAGACGCATCTGATGGAACTTGAGATTGTTTTCAAGTTGTCCCGTTTGCTGCGTCTCTCAGCAACACATCGACATCATTTCCATCCTGCACTGGACTGAAAGATGAACAGGGTTGAATTTATTGGTAAAAGGTCAAAACGACTGCACATCCTCGCAGTCTTGTCAACACAATATCTTGGAAGCATCTTGAGGGAATTTCTTCAAATTTGGCACAAATGGCCACTTGGACAAAGGAAAAACGATTTGATTTGATTGGTATTTGATTGATTTGATGGGTCAGATTTTGAAGTCACCGGGATGTCATAAAACATGTTTCTGGCCATAACACCAGTGTGTTAACATACGAACTTGACTTTGGACGTCAGCAGAGTTAGATTTTAGTGGTCTGTGGTCAAGGCCTTGGACATTTGGGTCTGTCCAATTTTTGTGAGCATAATGCCTCACTAACGCATGAAATGATTATTTATGTATTTTTCAAATTCCACAGAAATGTTTATGGCTGGCTTATGGACATTTTGATAGTCATAGGTCACTGTGATCACACAAAACATGGCTGTAACTCAAGAATGATTATGATAAAATGTGTTAATACTATTGTAAAGTGATGACACTGTCTGTCCAAAAGGTACACAGCAACTTCACGCTGACATCATAATATTCAGCAAAATCCTTTTCCTGAGCACTATTCATCATCATGTGCCTTTCCTAATGTAGTGTTAAGATGAAGACAGTGGACTGGAAACATGCAATCTATCTATCTAGTGAGGTGATATAGAAACTACATTGAATGACTCAACAGACAGAGAATGTAATGTCCGACTTCTCAGAGATAGACCCACAAGATGGTAATTCTAGCTTTTATTCGGGGTGATTTCAGTTTTATATTCAACCCATAATTGTTCAAGTGAAATTACAATAATTCTTGGGTCAAATAAAATGTGGAGAAAGGTAATAAATCTATTAAATCAGTATGATGATACATACGCCCTATTGAGGATTTAATTTGTAAAAGAATATGCTACAAATTCTTCTTCAAATGGATCTGTTTGCATGAATGGGTTCAAACGTGGACATTGACGTACAAGACCGGCTCAGATTCTGAGTATCAGTAAAATGAACATTCCAGTCAAACTTAAAATCCTCATAGAGGCACAAAGTCAGTTTGCATTATTCGCACAGTAAAGTAGAGCTGTGCGTCTGTCTGCTCCTCATTTCCCAGCGGGGGTCTGGAGAACAATGTGCTTTAGTTGTCAGAAACAGGATTGCTAACAATCCGTGGCGGTAGCTGTCATTAATCTTTGTCCCTTTATCAGGGCCTCCTATTCTCCTAAGTGAAACAAATGCACCTCTATAAACCTGTGTGACAGGGAGGCGTTTTTCAGCCAGGTAACAAACCTTGTTCTGTGATCATGTTCATGTACAATGACAGGACGGAAGCCAGCCCAGATTCGATATTAAAGCCACTGAAAGAGAAGCTGTTGCTGAGCGAGTCGTCTCAGACATATTGCATTTACCGCCAGCTGTATTTCTCTCGAACAGACAGGTCTGCTTTAATGATAAAACTGAGGAACAGTCGACTCATTGTTTCAGCAGAGCGCCGAGACTTTAGCTCCATTGTTTTGGCCGGAGAGGATGCTGAGTTGATTTTCATGCGGCAGATACAAGCATCAATAGGCCAGTGGAATGTGCAACACAGGTTGTAATGCGGTCGCAACCCAGCTAGCACGTTAACTTAGTAGAGCCGCTCGTTTTAAATACAAAGACAGGTGTGTTTTACTGGGATCAATAAAAGCAGACTTCCCACTGAGGACAAAGTGTGTGGTGGTGTGATATCTGAGGCCGACACATGCTGTTTTATGCCACTAAAATATTGGGAATGTTTATTGTTCCATAGGGATATAGAGTTTCCTTTTGAGACACATTTAACATTATGAAAAATTAAAAAGTATATTAAAGAAAACAGAGAAATCCATAAAAGACGTCATAAACACAATAAATCAATTTAAATGTATTAAGTGTTGACAAAACTCTGGTAACTGGTAAAAACAGGCTGCGAATTGCCAGCCTGATATTGTGCAATGAAACCTGTCATTTATCAGTGTTAGAACAAAGTAGTTAAACAGGCACAGGACACGACATCATTTCTTGTGGAAATTAAGCAATCTGGTGGCGGCAGGGATAAATGATCCCCCGGTGCTTTTCCTCCGATTTGGCCCTCCAGAAGTGGCATCAGCTCAAACTGCCCTCAGAGGAAAACGATCCAGCAATGATCATCCGATGCCAAAAGCTCACTCCTACTCGCCCAGCTTTCCATTTGTCTCGTTCCTTAGATTCAGCTTTCTACCCCTGTTATTTCACCCTACATCTATCTTATAACTTTGGTTCTGATTCTCTTTCCATCTCCGCATCCATCAAGCAGCTTCCTGCAGAGATTAATGTTCTTTTACCTGGAATGGCCTAACTAGAGCGATACACAGAGAGACTTACCAGTGGACATGGAAACATCACATACACAAAAAAACAGCAGTTTATTTACTTTCCAGGACAGGTCAGAGGGGTCGTCTTCCTGGCACTGGACACAGTGGTCATCTGTAAGTCGTGGACGGGCTGAGCTCAAACCGAGCAGAGGTGGCGATTCGATCCAGATGAGAGATTATAGCCGCACAGCGGATCTGCTCCCCCCACGGGCCGACAAACCTCTTGCCCTCCCTGAGCTACTTTCAGTCTAGCCCTGTCCTCTCATCCTGCAGGCTGATAAAACCATCACATCTTCCTCACAAAAGACAATAGAGCATGAGATAACGTGGGTTGTTTTTGTAACTGCCTGTGCGGTTTTATACTGTACATGCTTGACAGCCACATAAAAAACAGCAGACAGGCCTTTTGCTAAGTGTCACAGTGAGTGAGTGTTTATATTTAGCTGCGCAACTAATCCATTATGAAGCGGAAAACCACCAGAAACATTCTGAAGCAAGTCCTGGCTGGAGAGAGCGCCTCTAAAAACTGAGCCGTTTAGGACTTTTCAGTTTTAACGAGTCCGTGTTTATGTGCGTACACACACACTGCGCGCACAAACACACGGCTCAGGCCTGCGTGTTTGTGGGTGCATGTGTGAGTTTGAATTTCTGAGCATGAATGTGCATCTGTGTGTATTTATAATTGTGTGTTTGGCAGAGGGGTCACTATAAAAAAAAACATATCTGTCCAGAAATCTACAGTCGAGTGTGCACAGTAAAAACACGAGGCTAAATCAGTGCAGCCACTTCAGCGCCGCTGCTGGACCGAGGGGCAGAACGAGCCAGGACCCACACAGCTGAAACCAGAGTGGACCACCGCGGAGCGATACCTGAGCTGCTTCAGTATACTCCATCTAAGAATACAGGAGCCTCAGATAGGCAATATTTACCCCCAGACGGATAAAAATACTCCCAGGTAGTATGTGGTTTTTTTCTCTTTGCGCTCAGCAGCTGACTTGTCCACCTGGAGGACCCATGTTCAACCCTCCATGTTTGTCTGCAGGATTTTTGCAACCTTTGGAAAGGATGTCACATAGAATTAATAATCATCCGTGTCAAGTATGGCTACAACTGTTTCTTCTGTCTGAGAGAAATATTAAAGAGAATAAATAAGAGCGCATCGGTCACCATCTGCATTTCTGACCCCTGTTGACCCACACTGCCCGCCCTCCACCAAGATACCTTTTTGATCTGCAAATAAATTGGTTTAAAAGCCAGAAAGTAATATAAAAAAAATGCAGCTTTTCCCTCAACCTGAAGTGCATGCCATATATAATGGACAGGATTAGAGTATTAAGAATTTAATGATAAAACCCAGAGTTTGGTGGCAATTTGGTCCTCTAGAAAGTAGCATTAGAGTAACTTGTATGCTTAACTAGTCGGAGTAACTCCATTTTTGTTTTGCTCAAACACAAGAACAAACATGAAAACAAACTAATAAACCTTATCAAGACTCTTAGAAAGAGGTGTCTGAAAGCGCTGAACGGGATAATATAAATGACAATACATTGTCCCTGTCTTGTACAATGCTTCCTCTTGTAAAAGGTTGAAATATGGCTTGGTTCCCGAAATAGTACCAATGTGTAAACAACTAAGCAGTAGCCATCGTTATTCCTATACAGTACCTCTTCCCTTCCCCTCTCTCTCTCTCTCTCTCCCACCATGTCTCTTCTTCTCTCTCCATCTTCTTTTTCTCTCTTTATCTCTCACCTCTCCAGTCGCCTCAGTCTCTGTCCATTTCTACCCCCCTTTCTTATTTTCTTATTTTCTATTTAGTGGCTATTTTCTATTTGGGTTTATATTTATGTGTCATAGCCCATTGAGATGAGGAAAGTCTAGGTCATACAACGAAACAAAGATTCTGTTGTTAAATCACGGTACGTACAAAGGTAATAAAACAAACTATTGTTCGAGCCAGATGGAAACACTGTGTCTGTCTCAAACCACTGTCACTGTAATAGGGAAACAGGAAGCATCATTCGAGTCAGATCCTCGCATCATAATCTGTTTGTGAAGTTCTCTCAATTATCAACGGGTATGGCCAAAAATATGTTTAGTGAGGTCACATCAACCTTGATAACAACTAGCCATTCTTGAGATATCGTAACAAGGCGTTCCTGACAGATCACGCTTGTAAGAATGAACAAATATGGTGAAAGTGACCTTTAACGTTGACCTTAGGCCACCAAAGTCATTTATCTTCAAAATATCTTTTTGTCTATTTCTTTGATCATCGCAGTATTCATCTTTTGTTCGGTTGCTGCTCAACTAGCACATCTCAATTAACTAAACAGGTTTAAAGGAAATATAAGAGTCGTTGACATTGTGCTCTTTTGTTGAAGTTTTGAAAATAGCAGCTCACAGTAAAACGGAGGGAAACCATTGGTGCCGGAGCTGCAAGTTGCAAGATTGAACAGTAATCTATGTTCAGAAATGTTTGTCAGGCCTGCAGCTCAATTCGTGCCATGCCCGCTGTTGCCATTTCAGTGTCGGTTCCAGTAAATGTCGTAAGCTTTGCAGCAGGTTCACACGGCCTTGACTCTTATTCCTGACACTAAGAGACGTTGTCCACAAGCTGTCATTTCATATAAAATCCAGACTGGCAATAATTTATGTTTTACATGTCTGCCTTTTGTAAAATGATGGTTATGTTTTGTCCTCTGCTTATTTTGAGGAGCTTTTATTTTCTTTGTGAATTGGACAACTGTGCGTGTTCAGCAGAGGAAATGATGAAAATTCCTTGAGGTCGGGTTCTTGTACTGGGAAGTTTTAGTGCGTGGTCAGTGCCAGGGTTCAAGTGTGAGTTCAAGCGGTGGCATCTCCCAAGAGGTTATAACGGGTTCTGTTGAGGTCACTTTGTGTTTATTTGTGTGTTCAAGGCCATGTAATTTATGTTTACAGTATTTTAATTTATCTCTTGTTGTTTACTGCGGCCAGTGTTCCTCTTTGCAGCCCATGCTGGGCCTCAATTGAACAATTTGTGCTTTCCTTGGTGTGTTCACTTCAATTCGGTCACTGTCTATTTTCCATCTGTCCTTTTCCTCTCTGTTCTCATGTACACTGCAGGAGGAGGACTTCCAGGAGATGGTTACATCTGCTCACATCATGGAGACACAGTATGGACATCTGTTTGAGAAAGTCATCGTCAACGATGACCTATCGGCGGCCTTTAGCGAGTTGCGTTTGGCGCTGAAGAAAATGGAGACGGAGACTCACTGGGTCCCAGTCGGCTGGACTCACTCCTGAAACCCGCACAAACTGTAAGGGGGGGAAAAAAGGCAAGGGCTTCAACAAAACTATGCAGGTTTTTATCTTTCTGTCTGCTGTGGCTGGTGATGGGGGAGGAAAGGGAATAAAACATGACATTGCCAGACTGCTGGGTTGCCATACCTGAGTTAAAAGTGGGCTTCAAAACCTTAGCTGCGGTCTGGATATTGACGTTCAAGTCTGACCAGATCTGACACTGGCTTTAGGGCATCTATCCAGGATACAGGTCTTGGATGTGGATCTGGGTCTTAGTCTGGGTCACAACCAGGGCACAAGTTGGATTTATTCAGTCCAAGCCAGAATGTGGAACGAGTCTGGACCATCGCAGCACCAGCAGTTCTGCCAGCACATGAAGAACCCCGCCATCCAGGACTCCAATTTTAGCATGTTTATAACTGTAGACCATTAGAAACCAAAGGGATTGATATATTTGTTCATGGTGGACTTACATGCATATGTCTGTAAAAGAACACAAGTTGTGAGGGGAAAATGGGCAGGAGAAGAAAATAGATTTGCCTTGTGTCTCACTGCATTTCTGTGCGTCAAAAATGCTTCCAATACTGTTACTCTGACATCCAAACAAAATACTATCAGGTACACGTTCAAGAAAGGGCAATAAGTGTGTTTTATTTAAGAGAAATTAATATATTTTCTAATATCTTCCAGTTGTTTTTTTGCATACGTTTTATATATATATATCTTGACTTCTGAGAAACATGATCTGAAGTGTAGCCACTTCTCTGAAAGCGTTTTACACCCAAGGCCTCTCCTTTTGCAGCTGAGTGTTTTGATTTCATCTAGTTTTCCGCTACAAGGCACATAGAGAACCGTTTTATTTAGGTGTTATATATTCCATTTAGGAGCATTTTGAAAAGCCACCCTTCATATGAAGGTGCCCAGCATAACAGCGTTGCCATTTAAAGTCCCACAACTGGACACGTTTGGCAGAGTGCTAGAAGAAAATGTTCACAATTGTGTTTTATTAGGGTGGAGTCTTTATTTTTATTCACATAAAAATTGCTTTAGTAAGGCTGCTAATAGAGGGTCCATCGCACACGTCCAGCTTCGAATTCAGAGAAATGCTAAGTAGCTGCTCCTGACTTTTTGAGAGTTATGAGTTTATTGCTAACTTGAGCCTCCTATTCCCCTTCATACTTAGTCATTCTTTTACCCACTACTTGGTTGTTTAAATCTCTATTGTGTAGATAATTAGCTTCCACATCTGGGTCATTGATTTTTTTTTTAAAGCTTTTTATAATCCAGGCTCTATTATTGTCATTATTTCATAGTATTACTAATATTTTAAGTTGGGCTTAGATGAACAACACTGCTCTAATGTGTAAGTTTTATGAGACTTGAGAGTCATGAGTCAAAAAGCGTATGTTAGCTTAGTATTGAGGTAAAACTGAAAGCACAGAGAGAAAAATAATTAGCCTGTCTGGAAATTAGCCTGGGTCTTTCCAAAGTACATAAATATTACTAGCAAAGAATGCGGTGGCACAAATTTGTTTTTCACATTTTTGTTTTCATATGGATTAAACAGTGAAGTAAAACATATCCTATAATTAGCTTTAGAAAAGGTGGTAGGTGTCGGAGATATGGAAAAAGCCATGCTTAGCATAGCTAGGCTAGTGCCTGTCGGTTTTAGCTCAATAAAGACATAAAAGTGCTATTTATCTTCTTATGTAACACTTAACTAACATATTTTCAAAATGTTGGGTAGTTTTGTTAATTATCCTTATTGATCACTTTGTCATGACCCAAATTCTCATTAAATATAATCATTCAACCATATGTCAGCTCAATTTGTGTTGCTCAACATGGTTTTCTGTATGTTTATTTTACATTTTTAACATGTTACAATATTTGTGTTTTAATATCTGTCACCCTGATAAAGGCAATAAGATACTGTACCATGCTAAAGGGACACTCACAACCCTCCAGAACTTGTTTTTTTAATTATTGTTATACTTTTATGATCCCTTTTTCTGATTGTTTTCTAGTTCACCTCCTCATACCTTACACCTCTGCTGTATTATTAATCAGAGTTTGTACAGTCGGCAGAAATATTTTTAATTTCTTGCTGTAAATGAAATGCTGTTTATGACGCAACTTGTATGGAATGACATATTCTTGATAACTGCTACATTTTATATTAAAGAAAATCCAGCTAAACTATTTCCAAGGTGTCATATAAATGAAATTCATGTCATGAGCTGCGTGAAGAAAAGTGAGCTGTGATGTGAGGTGGAACAGTATGAGACATATGTTCCAGTTTGTCTGGGATTTGTGCCCTTCATAGTGCCATTCACATCTATCTTTGTTGGGTTTGGAGGAAAGTCTTCCAGAAACATCTCTGAGCTGCACAGAGAATCGCAGTGGAGTCAACAGGCCTGACACCTTTCATCTCAGAACTGACAACACCTGAAAATCGTTACTGTGTGCATACGAGCTGGTATAGTTTTATTTTTATAATACTAGTGTTTCAATAACAGCCTGTAATTCAATTGACGACTCTGAGTTGATATATTAAATGACATTATCTTGTCATCAGTGAAACGTCTGAACTTCCTCCAGTACCCACAGGCTGCTTTTACAGGTTGTCATACACTCAGTGGTGCAATGCATGAAATGAATATTAGTAAGTATCATGTATTTCCACTAGACTATGTAGTAGCTATTTAAAAAATGTCAGATTTGTTTAGTCCAGTCTCACAGTGATGGTAGGTATAATCCTACACCACTTAAAATTACTTGGAGAAGAACTAAAATAAGAAATGTTAAACATTGATTGTACATGTATAGAATTGTATCATAAACAAAGAAGTAATGAACAACTTTAGCTTTGATGACATCTTTACATACTCCTGGGCATTCTCTCATCAGATTCACCCAGAATGTTTTTCAGTTCATAGTGCATTGCTTCTTAATGTGCTTTAGACCAGCTGTCTTGTCTAGAGGAGTTAATAGCCATTTTAGTGCTTCTACAACTACTGTGCCAAGTCACTGAAAGGTCCACTTTCACTGGAAGCATATCAGAATTACTTTTATTTTCCATTTTTGTCCTTGAGTGATTGGACCAAGTACACAACATGCTCCCGACACCAGCTCGACACTGGGGTTTGTTTTTCGTGAATAGCATGAACTTTTTTAATTTGCTTGACACATTAAAGATTCATCAGAGTTTAATAGAACATTAAAGTACAAAGCTTCTCGCATGTTGACACACAAGTTCTCAGTGGACTGACATTCAGCCCTTACCCCACCACCAGACGCCACTGCTTTTCGGGGAGCTGCTGTGTTTTCACATCACTAATGTGTAAATACCAGATGCTGTCTACAAACTTTGCAACAATGGACAGCAATAAAAGTGAGTAATGCCATATCAAGTTGAACCAGTGGAAACCTTCCCAAGGGTCTACTGTGTTGTTCTCTATGTCAATGGACTTGCACTTTTCTAGCACCTTTTTAGCTTCCAGCGTTTACACTGTCTCCCATTCATGCACACATACTCGCACAGAAAACACTACGCTCATCTGGGATCAGTGTTAACCTACCTACTGACCCACACCACCCCACAACTGAAGAGAACACACAGGTACGTGTTAACACGCTGTACAGAATGCTTAACATGGCACACCAACTTCCGAAGGTCACCAGATATCCCTACTGAGGAAAAGAGAGCTGGTACCATATGATAAAAAAGCCTAAAAATATCCTCATGTCACTCCGGATTTATGTGTCATCACTGAATCTTTACCATCTTTCCTTGTTTTAAGTGTTAAGTTTCCATAAAGATGTGCGCACGCTGTATTAGATGAAGACCTCACTGAAGGAAGGCGCTGCTGAACCCACTGGTGAACTGCAGCTCAATCAAACCCCAGTGTCCTGCTCCAGCGCTGTGCCAAATTACTAACTCGCATGTCACCGGACTTTGAAAATCATCATTATGTAGACAGGGTGGAATTAGTGGGGGTAACTCTGGAGAAGTCCGGCCTCTAACTAGCAACCCACCCGAGATTTTCAGCTGACATACCCTTGATGAAGCTCCAAAGAAAATTCCCCCACCGGTGCAAGTCAGGTCGTCTAACCTTCACATTTTCTCTCTCTGATGTGGAGCAGAGGAGGGAGGGTGTGGTGTAATTACTGTGAATCAGGACATACTGTAGTAACAAGTGGGATGAGGTGGCGAGGAGGGTCATATGGGGGTTACGGTCCTCATGCAGAAGGGAGGAACCGTACCTTTTTCTGCCATTATACCTTCCTCTCACTCAGCGTGGAAGCGGGAGGAGGAACATACAGGAACATGGCCCTGTCCCATTAAGACCCCTGAGCCAAGGCGAGCTGTGCGACCAGGCGAGAGAGTGAGCGTTTTCCTTCCAAAAACCATGAAGCTCAATGATGCATGTTTAACACAAGGCAAATGCCATCTCGCATTGTCCCCGAGTTTGGCAGCTGTAGCTGCAGGGACTAAGTGAGTGTGAATCAGCCCCATTTCCTCTCACATGCTAAAGTCAAAAGCAGAGTGGTCCTCAGGACGTCATCACCCAGTGTTTCTTGGAGAGAAAAAGTGTCCTCATTTGAGACTAGGAAGGAGCCAAGATGGCTGGCGTCAGCTCGTTTGCTTCATTCCGGGCGCTTATTTCACTCTGCACTTTCCCCCATTACAGTTAAGTTCATGTCTTTATTCACCTATCTCATGTGCTCCAGTGTTCTACAAATGTTTATTTCACTGTCTGACATGACTCGATGTTTTGATAACACTCCAAGTCTCCTGCTAGGGAGTACTACTCTTTGCACTCACAGGCCATTTCTCTTTAACATACAGTGGTCACGGACATAATTAGATCCGTTAGTGAAACTGCTAATACATTATGGTGGAAAATATTGCACTGGATGGTGAAGTTCTGCAAAACTTTCATGTTTTTGTTTAATTTTACTGCCGCACATGTTTTAAAGCTGTGGTCACGGGAATTACTTTAAATATTGCTGGTATAGTTTAATGTACAGCAAAGTATTATATTCTGTTTGTAGCGTGACTGTCCCAAAAAGTTTAATTGTCATAAGCTCATTAAAACAGGCATGTTGTCAGCTTTGTGACAAAGCGTTTTCCCAGTAAATCCAAAAGGTGTGTTCAGGGGCCCCAATTCATACCGACCATATAAATATAACAATTGTGCAGACATGGATTAATATTCTACCTACAACAGATTTTACAGTATCATGCAAGATAGATGAGAAATATGCAAGCCATCTTTTATATTTTAATAATATTTATAGTTACTATAATTACTATTTTTTTTTTAATAATGATTGGTGCATCATTCCACCAAATACAAATATTGGGTTGGGGATGAAGTCCGGCCTCAAGTGGAGGAGTTCAAGTATCTTGGGATTTTGTTCACGAGTGAAATATGTGTGTTTAGTTTTGCAAATAACCCCATTATGTTTGTATTTACATTTTACAGTGACTCAACCTTTTTGGAATCAGGCTTTTACAGTGATCACTGGTAACAAAATCAACTGTGACTATACTTGTGAACATATTGCTGTGTTTTCTGATTATGTGACTTCAGCTTGAACAAAGGCTTCAGAGTCATCATGCTTTTTTTCCACTGATGACAAAAACACTTTTGCAAATTCATTTTCCTCTTCACCGTCAGGGATAACGAAGGAGTGTCACCAAAGCCAGGAAACTGCCGCATATTTGGAGGTGCTTTAAATGAATGATGATGTAAGATTGAAAAATAGTATGTGTGTGTGTGTGTGTATATAGGATAAAGAAATGCAGCATTAAACAGCATTGCCCTTCAGTAACTAGTAGCAAAGGGTCTTTCATAAATCTCCCTGTAGTCCTATAATAGTCTGTGTGCACTCCCTGATTGATTTGAAATAACAAATCTCTTTCTTCCTCTTAATTCATCTTTCTCCATCATGTCTTGAAGAGTGGGCTGCCATGTGAGTTAAAAGGCCAGCGATGGTTTCTGCAGCTCCGATATGAACACTAGCACTCACCAAATCAAAGAGCTGCACTCGGCCTGCTCCCCCATCATTCCGACTATAACAGTTTAACAGAGCGCATTAGGAATCTGAGGATTTATAGTTAGTGGAGTTCAGCTTTTATCTCAGATCCTTAAGATTAATGTTGCCCCTGTTGCATGCGGATCTCCTGCGTTGCTTGCTTTGCTTTTGATGTATTTATTTTCATGTCCATAAATCTGTGTATTAACTTGAACCCATTGTTTAGGAGTCGAGGGTGCAGGCCAGACAGCGAGAGCATGGCAGACGAACAGGAGTGATTAAGCTGTGGAAAAGTCCAAAAAAGCCCATCCTGTCGTGTCACCATGCTTCCTACGACATCTCCCTGACGCATTTCGGAAAGCATTAAAGTGAAATGTCACGTTGCCTCGCGTTGCAATACACGCTGCAATCATTTAGATTTACTGCGTTAAAATTGCAACGTCGGGGCCAATATCCTGAACAGCCGTCCGTGTGATAAGCGCGGCCTTTGCAACATGACAAATTGTACATCATGAGCATCAGAGGGACGTGAGGCAGGGTAAAGAAGGAGGGGGACGGCGACTCCTGCTGAGAATTCTCATCTTTTTCTTCAATGAGCCTTTCTTTTGGAGTCTTACTTTTCGGTCTGTGCCGTTCCGCCGTCCTGCCTTCGCCCTGGTCTTTCATGTGGTGACTCAGTCCATCACCGTGGCTTCACGGTAAGAGCCTGCCAGCGCTGATGCCGCTCTGTTTTCCCCATCCCCTGGTAAATGCCCTTGACCGTAGGGATTCTGTACTGTAGACTAATGGGCCTTTAGGCCAGCAGCTTCCGCCCACAATGTCTCCTCAGTCTAATTAAGCTCAGCATTACCTCATGTCTGTAGACAGAGGTCTACAGGGCATGTTACCTTGAGCTGTATTTCTCAATTACGGGACTTCAGAAAGCAGAAGGTGGGGAGTGAGAAGTGAATGGGGGATGCCCTTCATTCCTGCATGGCCTGAGGACGCTTTTTCACCCTGATGAGAACGAGTCCAAATCATAACAACACGTAGGCTCTAATAAGCCTAGCGCAGTTGGTCATTAATGCTGGGTGGCGTATGTATACACTGCCTGCTGGGGCTGCGCAGGTTAACTCCACTCTGTTTGTGCTCTTTGAAAAAGAGACCAAGGGGGTAAAAGTTCATCTCTACACTGAGAATACCTCTGACACATGTGGAGCTAAAGCAGGGTACCGGGACCCAGGCTGCACAAAGGCACTGACTATGTTAAGGGAGTACAGAGCTGTCCATCTGTATTTTCTTAAACTTTTGCTGCGGCCTTCCCCCGAGCCTTGTTGGCCTCTATCGCAGCAGTTTTAATTGCACAGACTCTGAGCTGTCATCCTTAAAGTTAGAGCACTCTGGAGGTCAGGACTGTCTTTGTGTGTGCTACAAATTAGTCTCAACCATGTTGCCAAATTTCCTCTGGTTAAGGTGAGTGAGCAGTGGAGGAAGGCAAAAAAATGTCACCTGCTGTCCAAATGTGTGTGTTTCCAGAGCCCACTGGAGTTTTTTTATTTTGTCTTGAAGGTTTTCCAACAGGGCTGTCATTTGAACACCTTCGTGCAACTTTGTAAAATCCAATACATGCAGATGTAAGTAACAAAACAGTGTTTCTCCATTGTCCAACTACACACCACTCCAATGGAATGTAGCGCCGAGTCCAGCTGGGGTATGAGAGCCCAGCAGCAGTAGCCACGCTGACCCACTGTAATGACACTAAGTGGATTACAAGGAGGCCCTGGTCAGTGGTCATTAATATTGAGTCTGCTAGAGTTACCTCTATGTGGCAGCAGCTGCACCACAGGGACTGAGCCCAGGACCTCCAAGACACCCGAGACGCTCACCGCTCCACGCAGAGTCTCAGAAGAGCAGACCAGCCTCCGCATTGAAAAGAAACTGAAATATAATGATAATATTGATGATTAAATAAAGCCCACATGTGATGCCATGATGACTTCACTGCTGTCAACCTGATTAGATTAAGAACATTACAGTGAATGTCTGGTACATTTAAAACAAGAGGTAAGAACCACCACTCTACAGAGTCAATTCAGAAACATGATGAAGTGTAATACCACGGACGGCCACCAGGTGCTGACTCCCATAGATTTACATTGAACTTCTCTAAAAATACTAACAGCAGCTGTTTTCCAAAGTCAGTTTGGTCTCGTTGAGTTTTACTTAGACCCACTAACAGTGTTTCTGAACTGGTGGGTCAGGAGACAGAAGTCCTAAATGAATTAATAAATAATCATCAAGAAAATGAACAAAAACTACAAAAAAATGTAAAATCTTCTTTTCCTTTCGGGAGTCCCCTTCAGGGGTCGCCACAGCCAATCATCTGCCTCCATCTCACCCTGTCCTCTGCATCTTCTTCTCTCACACCAACT